>JBBDGP010000459.1:2822500-2872500 GCA_037952835.1 Lithobates septentrionalis
GAACTAAACTGAATCTGAAAACCACAAACCAAAATCCCTATTTAATTCATTTTTAGTATGCAAAGCAAACTTCCCCATCCATCCATCTATCTCTCCATGCTTTGCTTTGTTGAGGAATCCCCCCCCCCCCCCCCCAGCATTTCTGGCCTTGAGTAAGGGCAGATGATTTATGTAGCATTTTTGCTTCCTGGAATCCATCTGCCCTTAGCTCAGACAGGAGGGTGTGTTTAGCTGAGAAAACCCATCCTCCACTCCTGGAGACTCCTTGGATATATAACATATTTGGCCTAGTTCTGGAAACCAGGGAGTAACTGAGGAAATGTAAAAATACATTTTATTTATTATATTCTATTTTACTAATGCTAGCATCATAAGGATTGAATATAGTCAATGCTGATTTGAGTGAAGTTCTGCTTTAAAAATGTCATTTGGATGGAATTGAAAAGAAGCAAACTGTGGCCCATTAAAGAAAATGGCTTTCAATAATCTGTATGTTTAAAAATGTTAAAGGATAACTAAAGGTTTTTTTTTCTTTTGCTTTTAATATCAAACATGTCATACTTATCTCCCCTGTGAAGTTGGTTTTGCACAGAGCGGCCCCGATCCTCCTCTTCTGGGGTCCCTCAGTGGCGCTCCTGGCTCCTCCTCTTCTCGAGTTCCCCGTTGGAGGGCCGCTCTCCCTCGGGACACTTGTGCGGGCTCGCTCCCGCGTCCTGCTGCTGCGTCTATTGACATAGACAGCAGGACTCGGCCCCGCCCCTGGCTCCCACGTCATTGGATTTGATTGACAGCAGTGGGAGCCAATGGCTGCGCTGCTATCAATCTATCCCATCAGGCATCCTATGCATTAAGGTGAAAAAAAAACTGTCACTGACCAGCCCCTCCCCCCCCCAGTTTTACTCACCTGAGCCCGTTCGTTCCCTCACTGGAGACGCGCACACCCTCTCTTGATTGGATAGATTGATAGCAGTGCAACCATTGGCTCCTGCTGCTGTCAATCAAATCGAATGACCCGTGGGCCGGAGGGGCGGGGCCGAGTCGGCATTCTGTGTTTAGAGACGCAAATGCTGGACTCGGGAGCGCACCCGCAAGGTAACCCTCCAGGGAGAGCGCTTCTCCTGGGGGAAGGAGCCACAAGAGCCATTGGGGGACCCCAGAAGAGGATGTTCCGGGCCACTCTGTGCAAAACGAACTGCACAGTGGACGGAAGTATGATGTGTTTGTTATGTTTTGTTATTTAAAAAAAAAGAGGGTTTGCAACCCCTTTTAATGCATAGAATGCATTAGGGTGAAAAACCACGAGTGTTTACAACCCCTTTAAATAAAAAGCAGAGAGGGATGCTGCATTGATGGATTAGTGTGGTCTGGGTACCCTGAGATTGCTCAGTGTTTTGTTATGGAGTTCGGCGATCTGAAATACACATTACTATGAGTCATGGCTTGAAAAGGACAAGAAGTTCTGGCTTGGTGCTGGTCCAAAACGGACCACACTCTGTGTGATCTTTGTAAAAAATCTCTTAATCTTCCCCTAGGCCTTCTCATTACCCAATTACAGGTTGGTAAGTTAATACCACCCTTTCCGTCTCGCTGCCTTAGAGAGCCTACCATGCATGCTAATTGAAAGGCGCTGGGTAAATGCAAGGTATTATTATGGCATGTTGTCACAGTGCCGCTCAGACCGATTCCTCTACGTGTTACAGCCATTCACCTATTTCCTAACCGCAGCCATGTGCCATCCTGTAATCTGCTGCTATGAAGATGCTGATTAGCACAATCCCTATTCTCTCTGATGGTACAGCAGATACAGATGCTGGGCATGGGAGTACAGGATGGGAGCGCAAGTCTTTTCTGCTCCCTCCTTGTAAGTACTTAGTACTGTCTGCATGTAGTCAGCTAGTGACAATCTTCACTTTCCCTACACTGGATGGGGTGCTTAAAGTGACTAGGTCACTGGAAAAGATTAATAGAAAAGTCCCTTGTTAAAGAAGATATTTTGTATTTACCTGGTCCAAAGCAAATTTGTGGAATCTCTATGATTTGCTGCAGAGCCTGGAGCCTATAACACATGAAGAATGTTCACCTCTGACACACTTCAAATGTGTCAGATGCCTGCCTCCCCCCCCCCCACTATAATCTGTGGTTCATTCTGCCTCTTATATCACTTCTGCACCCTGTAGTGGTGTTGGAACAGGCAGGAGGAACCACTGAGAGAGGTGGGGGGTACGCAGGCATCAAACACACCTCTGTCCTGTGGAGGTTCTTCAGGTGGTGGAGAAATAAGTATCGTCCTTTTTGTAGCTTTTCCCCCATTTTTTTATTTTTATTTTCAATGACAGAGTCGCTTTAACCACTTAACCACTTGCCGACCGCCGCACACAGATGTACGTCGACAAAGCGGCACGGGCAGGCAAAAGGGCTTACCTGTACGTCCCTGCCTGCCCGCGGGTGGGATCGGACCCCCCCCCGGTGCCTGCGACGGTCGGCAAATGTCCCCCGGCGATCGGTGGTGAGGGGGAGGCCATCCATTCGTGGCCCCCCCCCTCGCGATCGCTCCCAGCCAATGGGATCATTTCCCTGCCTCTGTATTGTACACAGAGGCAGAGGAAATGATGTCATCTCTCCTCGGCTCGGTATTTTCCGTTCCGGGCCGAGGAGAGAAGACTGGAATGTGAGTGCACAACACACACACACACAGTAGAACATGCCAGGCACACATTACACCCCGATCCCCCCCCCGATCGCCCCCCGATCCCCCCCCAATCACCCCCCCCCCTGTCACAAACTGACACAAAGCAGGTTTTTTTTTTTTTTTTTTTTTTTTTTCTGATTACTGTATTGGTGTCAGTTTGTGACAGTTAGTGTGTTAGGGCAGTGAATGTTAGGCCCCCTTTAGGTCTAGGGTACCCTCCTAACCCCCCCTAATAAAGTTTTAACCCCTTGATCACCCTCCGTCACCAGTGTCACTAAGCGATCATTTTTCTGATCGCTGTATTAGTGTCGCTGGTGACGCTAGTTAGGGACATAAATATTTAGGTTCGCCGTCAGCGTTTTATAGCGACAGGGACCCCCATATACTATCTAATAAATGTTTTAACCCCTTGATTGCCCCCTAGTTAACCCTTTCACCACTGATCACCGTATAACTGTTACGGGTGACGCTGGTTAGTTCGTTTATTTTTTATAGTGTCAGGGCACCCGCCGTTTATTACCGAATAAAGGTTTAGCCCCCTGATCGCCCGGCGGTGATATGCGTCGCCCCCAGGCAGCGTCAGATTAGCGCCAGTACCGCTAACACCCACGCACGCAGCATACACCTCCCTTAGTGGTATAGTATCTGAACGCATCAATATCTGATCCAATCAGATCTATACTAGCGTCCCCAGCAGTTTAGGGTTCCCGAAAACGCAGTGTTAGCGGGATCAGCCCAGATACCTGCTAGCACCTGCGTTTTGCCCCTCCGCCCGGCCCAGCCCAGCCCAGCCCACCCAAGTGCAGTATCGATCGATCACTGTCACTTACAAAACACTAAGCGCATAACTGCAGCGTACGCAGAGTCAGGCCTGATCCCTGCGATCGCTAACAGTTTTTTTGGTAGCGTTTTGGTGAACTGGCAAGCACCAGCCCCAGGCAGCGTCAGGTTAGCGCCAGTAGCGCTAACACCTACGCACGCACCGTACACCTCCCTTAGTGGTATAGTATCTGAACGGATCAATATCTGATCCGATCAGATCTATACTAGTGTCCCCAGCAGTTTAGGGTTCCCAAACACGCAGTGTTAGCGGGATCAGCCCAGATACCTGCTAGCACCTGCGTTTTTCCCGTCCGCCCGGCCCAGCCCACCCAAGTGCAGTATCAATCGATCACTGTCACTTACAAAACACTAAACGCATAACTGCAGCGTTCGCAGAGTCACGCCTGATCCCTGCGATCGCTAACAGTTTTTTTGGTAGCGTTTTGGTGAACTGGCAAGCACCAGCCCCAGGCAGCGTCAGATTAGCGCCAGTACCGCTAACACCCACGCACGCAGCATACGCCTCCCTTAGTGGTATAGTATCTGAACGGATCAATATCTGATCCGATCAGATCTATACTAGCGTCCCCAGCAGTTTAGGTTCCCACAAACGCAGTGTTAGCGGGATCAGCCCAGATACCTGCTAGCACCTGCGTTTTGCCCCTCCGCCCGGCCCAGCCCACCCAAGTGCAGTATCGATCGATCACTGTCACTTACAGAACACTAAACGCATAACTGCAGCGTTCGCAGAGTCAGGCCTGATCCCTGCGATCGCTAACAGATTTTTTGGTAGCGTTTTGGTGAACTGGCAAGCGCCAGCGGCCTAGTACACCCCGGTCGTAGTCAAACCAGCACTGCAGTAACACTTGGTGACGTGGCGAGTCCCATAAGTGCAGTTCAAGCTGGTGAGGTGGCAAGCACAAGTAGTGTCCCGCTGCCACCAAAAAGACAAACACAGGCCCGTCGTGCCCATAGTGCCCTTCCTGCTGCATTCGCCAATCCTAATTGGGAACCCACCGCTTCTGCAGCGCCCGTACTTCCCCCATTCACATCCCCAACCAAATGCAGTCGGCTGCATGAGAGGCATTTTCTTTATGTCCTCCCGAGTACCCCTACCCAACGAACCCCCCCAAAAAAGATGTTGTGTCTGCAGCAAGCGCGGATATAGGCGTGACACCCGCTATTATTGTCCCTCCTGTCCTGACAATCCTGGTCTTTGCATTGGTGAATGTTTTGAACGCTACCATTCACTAGTTGACTATTAGCGTAGGGTACAGCATTCCACAGACTAGGCACACTTTCACAGGGTCTCCCAAGATGCCATCGCATTTTGAGAGACCCGAACCTGGAACCGGTTACAGTTATAAAAGTTAGTTACAAAAAAAAAAAAAAAAAAAAAACACATACAAAAATATAAAAAAAAAAAAAAAATAGTTGTCGTTTTATTGTTCTTTCTCTCTCTATTCTCTCTCTCTATTGTTCTGCTCTTTTTTACTGTATTCTATTCTGCAATGTTTTATTGTTATTATGTTTTATCATGTTTGTTTTTCAGGTATGCAATTTTTTATACTTTACCGTTTACTGTGCTTTATTGTTAACCATTTTTTTGTCTTCAGGTACGCCATTCACGACTTTGAATGGTTATACCAGAATGATGCCTGCAGGTTTAGGTATCATCTTGGTATCATTCTTTTCAGCCAGCGGTCGGCTTTCATGTAAAAGCAATCCTAGCGGCTAATTAGCCTCTAGACTGCTTTTACAAGCAGTGGGAGGGAATGCCCCCCCCCCCCCACCGTCTTCCGTGTTTTTCTCTGGCTCTCCTGTCTCAACAGGGAACCTGAAAATGCAGCCGGTGATTCAGCCAGCTGACCATAGAGCTGATCAGAGACCAGAGTGGCTCCAAACATCTCTATGGCCTAAGAAACCGGAAGCTACGAGCATTTTATGACTTAGATTTCGCCGGATGTAAATAGCGCCATTGGGAAATTGGGAAAGCATTTTATCACACCGATCTTGGTGTGGTCAGATGCTTTGAGGGCAGAGGAGAAATCTAGGGTCTAATAGACCCCAATTTTTGCAAAAAAGAGTACCTGTCACTACCTATTGCTATCATAGGGGATATTTACATTCCCTGAGATAACAATAAAAATGATTTTAAAAAAAAATGAAAGGAAAAGTTTAAAAATAAGATAAAAAAATAATAATAATAAAGAAAAAAAAAAAAAAAAAAAAAAAAAAAAAGCACCCCTGTCCCCCCTGCTCTCGCGCTAAGGCGAACGCAAGCGTCGGTCTGGCGTCAAATGTAAACAGCAATTGCACCATGCATGTGAGGTATCGCCGCGAAGGTCAGATCGAGGGCAGTAAGTTTAGCAGTAGACCTCCTCTGTAAATCTAAAGTGGTAACCTGTAAAGGCTTTTAAAGGCTTTTAAAAATGTATTTAGTTTGTCGCCACTGCACGTTTGTGCGCAATTTTAAAGCATGTCATGTTTGGTATCCATGTACTCGGCCTAAGATCATCTTTTTTATTTCATCAAACATTTGGGCAATATAGTGTGTTTTAGTGCATTAAAATGTAAAAAAGTGTGTTTTTTCCCCAAAAAATGCGTTTGAAAAATTGCGGCGCAAATACTGTGTGAAAAAAAAAAATGAAACACCCACCATTTTAATCTGTAGGGCATTTGCTTTAAAAAAAATATATAATGTTTGGGGGTTCAAAGTAATTTTCTTGCAAAAAAAAATTATTTTTTTATGTAAACAATAAGTGTCAGAAAGGGCTTTGTCTTCAAGTGGTTAGAAGAGTGGGTGATGTGTGACATAAGCTTCTAGATGTTGTGCATAAAATGCCAGGACAGTTCAAAACCCCCCCAAATGACCCCATTTTGGAAAGTAGACACCCCAAGCTATTTGCTGAGAGTCATGTTGAGTCCATGGAATAATTTATATTGTGACACAAGTTGCGGGAAAGAGACAATTTTTTATTTTTTTTATTTTTTTTTGCGCAAAGTTGTCACTAAATGATATATTGCTCAAACATGCCATGGGAATATGTGAAATTACACCCCAAAATACATTCTGTTGCTTCTCCTGAGTACGGGGATACCACATGTGTGAGACTTTTTGGGAGCCTAGCCGCGTACGGGACCCCGAAAACCAAGCACCGCCTTCAGGCTTTCTAAGGCCGTAAATTTTTGATTTCACTCTTCACTGCCTATCACAGTTTCGGAGGCCATGGAATGCCCAGGTGGCAAAAAAAACCCCCAAATGACCCCATTTTGGAAAGTAGACACCCAAAGCTATTTGCTGAGAGGTATAGTGAGTATTTTGCAGACCTCACTTTTTGTCACAAAGTTTTGAAAATTGAAAAAAGAAAAAAAAAATTTTTTTTTCTCGTCTTTCTTTATTTTCAAAAACAAATGAGAGCTGCAAAATACTCACCATGCCTCTCAGCAAATAGCTTGGGGTGTCTACTTTCCAAAATGGGGTCATTTGGGGGGGGGTTTGTGCCACCTGGGCATTCCATGGCCTCCGAAACTGTGATAGGCAGTGAGGAGTAAAATCAAAAATGTACGCCCTTAGAATTCCTGAAGGCAGTGATTGGTTTTCGGGGTCCCGTACGCGGCTAGGCTCCCAAAAAGTCCCACACATGTGGTATCCCCATACTCAGGAGAAGCAGCTAAATGTATTTTGGGGTGCAATTCCACATATGCCCATGGCCTGTGTGAGCAATATATCATTTAGTGACAACTTTGTGCAAAAAAAAAAAAAAAAAAAAAAAAAATTTGTCACTTTCCCGCAACTTGTGTCAAAATATAAAACATTCCATGGACTCAACATGCCTCAAAGCAAATAGCTTGGGGTGTCTACTTTCCAAAATGGGGTAATTTGGGGGGGTTTTATGTCATCTGGGCATTTTATGGCCTTCAAAACTGTGATAGGTAGTGAGGAGTAAAATCAAAAATGTACGCCCTTAGAAATCCTGAAGGCAGTGATTGGTTTTCGGGGCCCCGTACGCGGCTAGGCTCCCAAAAAGTCCCACACATGTGGTATCCCCGTACTCAGGAGAAGCAGCTAAATGTATTTTGGGGTGCAATTCCACATATGCCCATGGCCTGTGTGAGCAATATATCATTTAGTGACAACTTTTTGTAATTTTTTTTTTTTTTTTTGTCATTATTCAATCACTTGGGACAAAAAAAATGAATATTCAATGGGCTCAACATGCCTCTCAGCAAATTCCTTGGGGTGTCTACTTTCCAAAATGGGGTCATTTGTGGGGGTTTTGTACTGCCCTGCCATTTTAGCACCTCAAGAAACGACATAGGCAGTCATAAATTAAAGGCTGTGTAAATTCCAGAAAATGTACCCTAGTTTGTAGACGCTATAACTTTTGCGCAAACCAATAAATATACGCTTATTGACATTTTTTTTACCAAAGACATGTGGCCGAATACATTTTGGCCTAAATGTATGACTAAAATTGAGTTTATTGGATTTTTTTTAGAACAAAAAGTAGAAAATATCATTTTTTTTCAAAATTTTCGGTCTTTTTCCGTGTATAGCGCAAAAAATAAAAACGGCAGAGGTGATCAAATACCATCAAAAGAAAGCTCTATTTGTGGGAAGAAAAGGACGCAAATTCCGTTTGGGTACACCATTGCATGACCGCGCAATTAGCAGTTAAAGCGACGCAGTGCCGAATTGTAAAAAGTGCTCTGGTCAGGAAGGGGGTAAATCCTTCCGGGGCTGAAGTGGTTAAGGACTAGGCCTTTTTCTGTCATTTTATATATATATATATATATATATATATATATATATATATATATATATATATATATATATATATATATATATATATATATATATATATATATATATATATATATATATATATATATATATATATATACATATACATATACACAGTTTTTTTTTTAGCAGAGACCCTAGAGAATAAAATGGCAATTGTTGCAATTTTTTTATGTTGCACAGTTTTTGCACAGCAATATTTTTGAGGGAAAAAATGCACTTTAATGAATTTAAAAAAACAAAACAAAAACATAATACCCCAATTTTTTTGTATAATATGAAAGATATTACGCAAAGTAAATAGATACCTAACCTGTCGTGCTGTAAAATTGTGCGTGCTCGGGGAATGGTGCCAAACTATGGAACTTAAAAATCTCCATAGGCGATGCTTTTAAAAATCTCCATAGGCGATGCTTTTAAAAATCTCCATAGGCGATGCTTTAAAAAATCTCCATAGGCGATGCTTTAAAAAATCTCCATAGGCGATGCTTTCAAAAATCTCCATAGGCGATGCTTTCAAAAATCTCCATAGGCGATGCTTTAAAAAAATCTCCATAGGCGATGCTTTCAAAAAATCTCCATAGGCGATGCTTTCAAAATCTCAACAGGTTACCAGTTAAGAGTTAGAGGAGGTATAACACTAGAATTATTGCTCTCGTTCAGACGTTCGTGGTGATAGCTCACGTGTGTGGTGCATACACCCTTTACATGTGTGGGCGTGGCCTATGTATGTGTTCACTACTGTGCGCAGGGACGGGGGCGCTTTACAATGTTTTTATTTATTTTATGACATTATTAAAAATTTTACGCTGTCCCTTTAAAATTAATTTTTTTAATCACTTTTATGGCTATTGCAAGGAATGTAAACATCGCTTGCGATAACAATACAGCGTGACAGGTCCTCTTTATAGAAAGATCTGGGATCTTAAAGACCTCAAACCTCTCCTTTACCCTTAAAAGCAAAAAAAATAATTTTTTTTATCTTGCCTGAGAACCGGAAGTGGGAAAATATATAGTCTAAATATATAAACTCGCGCTGTTGGTGTGAAAAAAAAAATGTGTGGTAAAAAAATGATTGAAGCTGCTATACACAAAGTGCTAGACACTTGAACATGGTAAAATATATAGATACAACGCTCACAAACAAAAACCCATAATAAGTGATAACAAAAAACATAAAGTCCATACAAAGCTATGAAGGTGCTTCACAAATAATGTAAAAATGCAGGAAATGCTTCACATCTGATGTGCGGAAAGTGCAGAGAAAATGTTGCAGAAAAATTTTCAGGTGCACCAACCAAGACACCCCCCATGTGTCCTCACTCACCAAATCACAATGACACCCAGCTTTTCAGTCTGGGAGTCAGTAAAAGCTTGTAGTGATATCCAAGGAATGTTGCAGGATGGCAGGTTCACTGATGAGATGATAAACCATCCTTCAACACGGGACACCGGTGCAAACTCTGCTGAACATATGTTTTTAAAAGCTGAAACCGGCGTTTAGAAACGCCCTTTTGCCGCGTTTTGCCGCGTTTTACCGCGTTTGAGTCTAGAAGCTTCTGCAGAGCAGAGAATGACATTTTGCGACCCAAATTTGGGGCCCCATATCTCGGGGGCCACTTGGTGCTAGAAACCCCACATGTGTTAACACAGTGGAACAGTGGACGTGCTAACACAGTGGAACTAGCACTACAACATATCCAAATTTGGGGTTCCTAGCACCAAGTGACCCCGAGATACGGGGCCCCAAAGTTGGGTCGCAAAATATCAAGCACTTGTGCAGCAGAGAATGACATTTTCCAACCTGACTTTGGGGCCCCATATCTTAGGGCCACTTGGTGCTAGGAACCCCAAATTTGGATATGTTATAGTGTAGCACACCAAATTTGGAGTTCCTAGCACTAAGTGGCCCCGAGATATGGGGCCCCAAACTCAGGTTGTAAAATGTCATTCTCTGCTGCAGTTTACCATCATATTTCTGTGTTTTCTGGTCCAAAAAAATAGGGTTCCTTTAAAAACACTTCTAAACGCAAACGCGGCTAAACGCCGGTACCGCGTTTAGCCGCGTTCGCGTTTAGAAGTGTTTTTAAAGGAACCCTATTTTTTGCCGTCTGAACCCATTTTTTTGCTTCTAAAAACGAGGTTAAAGCGGGGGTTCACTCACACCGCCAAAAAAAAAAAAATATTAAAAGCCAGCAGCTACAAATACTGCAGCTGCTGACTTTTAATACATGGCCACTTACCTGTCACAGGGTCCAGCGATGTCGGCAGGGGACGCCGAGAACCCGCTCGGTTCTTGGCAGCTGCCGCCGCCATCCTAGGTGAGGGAATCAGGGAGTGAAGCGTTGCGGCTTCACTTCCCGGTTCCCTACTGCGCATGCGCGAGTCGCGCTGCGCGTCCCAAGTGGTCCCCGCTCTCTCCTGGGAGCTGTGTGTTCCCAGCAGACAGCGCGGTGGGGACGGGAAGAGGCGTAGACTCCCATGGGAGTCTATGCCGGAAGTGGGTGCAAATACCTGTCTTAGACAGGTATCTGTACCCCCCTCCCCCCTGAAAGGTGCCAAATGTGACACCGGAGGGGGGGAGGGTTCTGAAAAGCGGAAGTTCCATTTTTGTGTGGAACTCCGCTTTAAACGCAACTGCCTAAAAACGCCAAAAAACGAGACTGTGTACATGGACACATAGGATAACATTGAATGGGTTCAGGGGCAGTTGAGAAAAAGTGTCCAACTGCCTCTGAACGCGCGTTTAACAGCGTCTTGTGTGCATGAGGCCTAAAAGCGATCCCGCAGCGAACCTGCCATGACCCCGGTATTTAACGGCAAAGTAATGACGTATTTTCCCAGTTAGGCGGTCAGCAAGTGGTTAAATGAAAGCAACACTAAGGCTCTGTTTCCACAAACTGCTAGCTGTTGTGCGACTTGACACATGTGAAGTCAAAATCCATGTATTTCAATGGTCCCCGTTCTAACTGGTGCGACTCAAGTCGCAGCGGCTCCAGAAAAAGTTTTTTGTACTACTTAGTTCCGACTTCGGTGCGACTTGTTCTCCCATGGTTCTCACCAGTCGCATGACATCACATCGTCGCACTGTAAATCGCGCAACTTTGGGGTCGCAATAGTGGAAACCTAGCCTAAGACGAGGTTTACACCTTACGTGCGCTTGCATTACAGGCGTGTGAGTTTTATCGCATGGTAAAGTGTACTGCGTTACACAGCCCATTTCAAATGAGTGGGTCTGGCAGTGCACCTCAACAACCCTGAAAATGTACCTGAACTTTTTCTGGCAGTGCACCGCACCACAACAACGCATGCGCTACAGCGCACCTTTTTTTTCAGGCAGGGTGCGCTGGGGTACTATTAGGAATCGTTGGCACCACATTACACCATTGCATGATAAAGCGGCCATACAGATTATTTTGGTTCAGATGGACAAATCTCCAACTGTGCTTATTGCATCTGAAGGGCTGCAGCCTCTGTTCCCCCAAACATTTTCTGTCTGGCTCCTTTGGTTTTTCAATCAAAGGATAGTGGGAGGGGGCCGATGGGGGCCACCCATGTAGAGATTTTTGGCTGGTTCATCAGGAAATCACACTGGGGCGGCGTCGGCGGTAAAACGCCGCTATTATTAGCGGCGTTTTACCGTCGGTATGCGGCCGCTAGCGGGGCGGTTTTACCCCCACTAGCGGCCGAGAAAGGGTTAAATACTACCGCAAAGCGCCTCTGCAGAGGCGCTTTGCCGGCGGTATAGCCGCGCCGTCCCATTGATGTATACACACCGCTCCTTCACCGCTCTGAAGATGCTGCTGGCAGGACTTTTTTTACCGTCCTGCCAGCGCATCGCTCCAGTGTGAAAGCCCTCGGGGCTTTCACACTGGAATTAAAGCAGCGGCACTTTCGGGTCGGTTTGCAGGCGCTATTATTAGCGCAATAGCGCCTGCAAACCGCCCCAGTGTGAAAGGGCTCTTACAGCGTGGATGGAGGAATCTCCATTACTGGCTTTTGTATTCAGCCACAGCACCATTGAATACACTGGCACTGCCAAATGACTGAATCTGAATGGAAGCGGTCACTGCTTGGCTGAAAATTTTCCACCCCTCTAAAGCTGGCCATACATTATACAATTTTTCTTTTTCAATTTTCTTTATATTTACCTTAAATTATGTAGTGCGAGGGCCTGCCTGATTGCATACAGATTAGAAGTGTTTAGGTATCACCTCCTCTTATATGGTTTTGGTAAATCCAAAGGAAAATTGTGTAATGTATGGCCAGCCTTATGCTGGCCATACACTATACGAAAAATCGGCCGCACCCGTTTTCGAAAAACTAACATTCGGCTGTAATCGCAAACGATAGTGCCATCGTGGAATGACTGATAAATCGTTCAGTGGAAATAAATGAATCCATTTTTTTGTTCGTTTTTTAAAATTTTTTTATTTACATATACCTAGTGCAGACAGTTCAGACGGGAAACACATTAACCTTTCAATTTATCGTTCGTTCGGCAGAAAATTTCCGAACTTGTCCTTCATTTTTTTCGTCTCAAAAATGTCCCAACGATTAACGATTTTGTGCCCATTAACTGGCCGAAAAACGAAACAACTGTCTAAATGACAGTTGTTTCGGCTGATTTTCGCATAGTGTATGGCCAGCATTAGTTGGTTATTTCATTGACTTTTGTTGGGTTGACTCCCCAAGGCTCCTGTTTCAGACAGTTCAGCAGAAATTGACTGAATTTCAGGCTTTCCATGGCCAGCTTTACTAAGGCTCGGTTCACACTAGGACGACTTGTCAGGCGACCTAGGTCGCCTGACAAGTCGCCTCCCGTTCTGTGCTATGGAACCGTTCTAAGGGGAGCGACGCAAGTCGCTCCGACTTAGAAAAAGGTTCCTGTACGACTTTGGGGGCGACTTGGGGCGACTTGCATAGACTTCTATACAGAAGTCGTTTTGCAAGTCGCCCGGGCAGTCGGTGAGGCGACCTGCAAGTCGTGCCGCCTCTGGTGTGAACCGAGGCTGACTGTGTTGGGTTTTCTTTTCTATGTGTGTGAGATCGCAGGTTAGTGAAAATTGCTGCTTTTTTTTTTTTTATTGCTATAATATATATAATGGAAGGTTTGTGGCTTTCTGCATTTTTTATTTAAACTGTATTTATTGTTGAAAATATTTATTGGGTCTGTCTCTTGAAGTTCTCAGTTCCCAATGTAAAGGAATTTATTGCGCCACTAAACAGTGTTGATATTTGGGGCTGCGCTGTGGTGATTTATTGCATGTGTAACAGTATAGTAATGACGTAGAACATTCCTTGTCGGAGTTTGCCATAAGCTTCTTCCTTAGAGAGCATTCAAGGACCTTGCTGAATGAGGCTCATCGCTACTGTGGACAGGGTATGAGTTTGGGGGATTCAGGGCCTCTGAATTCTGATAGCTGAATGCAGAAATTCAACAAAGCGCTAAATGTTTCTATTCCTGCCAGAAGGTTTCGAAAAGGACACCAAGGCTGGGTTCACACCTATGCAAACTAGATGGGGGTTTCCCCCACCGCATCCAATTCGCAGGAGAGTGTGACTGAGTCTTAATGGAGCCGGTTCACACATTTTCGGGACGGCTGCAAAGCGGATTGCACAGAGGTCCTGAGCGTCTTTGGCTCCGAATTCAGACAAGAATTTGGGCCCGATTTGTCCCTGAAATGGAGAACAGGGACGCACCGGACCCCTGCTGTGAGCCGCATCTGTTTTCAGTGTGAACTCAGCCTAAAGGTTTAGTGATGAAAAAAGAGTAGGTCTGTATAGGCTGGTCATTTCTTTCACAATATTTTTTATTGAAGTAGTTGGCTATTTTCAAGGGAGTAGAGTTACTTAGGGTAGGGCCACTTCTATCAGTTTGCCCTGATCTTTTGAAGAAGGGGTTCCAATGTGAGACTGAAAGTCGGTGGAGGCAATAGGCATCTCTATCCCATTAGTTACCGTATTTATCAGCGTCCTTCCCCCCCCCCCCCCACAAATAGAGCATTCATTTGGTATTTGATCATAAACAAAAAAAGCAACAATTTTGGAAAAAAAAATATTTTTTACTTTTTGCTATAATAAATATCCTTAAATTTAAAAAAAAAAAAAAAAAAAAAAAAAAAAGCAAGTTTCTTCTTTCGGTTTAGTCCGATATGTATTGTTCTACGTATTTTTGGTAATAAAAATCGCAATAAGCTTTTATTGATTGGTTTACACAAAAGTTATCACGTCTTCAAACTATGGGAAAGTTTTATGGCATTTTTATTATTATTCTTTTTTTTTTTTTTTATACTAGTAATGGCTGTTCAGCGATTTATTTATTTATTTTTTTATTGGGACTGTGACATAATGGCGGGCAGATCGGACACTTTTGACACTTTTTGGGAACATTGCCATATATACAACGATCAGCGCTATAAAAAAGCACTGATTACTGTGTAAATGTCACTGTCAAGGAATGGGCGATCAAGGGGTTAAGTGTGTGTTCCCTCACTCTGTTCTAACTGTATGGGGATGTGAGTAACTAGGAGAGGAGACATATCGTTTGTTCCTACTAAGTAGGAAAAATTATATGGCTCCTCTCCTCTGACAGCACAAGGATTTGTGTGTTTACACACAAATGCCTGTGCTGGCCCTCGTGCACGGGATCGCGCTTGGCCGGCCATGCACATCGTGCCCCCCACTGTGCAGTGGGCGTGCACGCCCTCTGGTGGCCAAAAACGGGAAGGACCTACCCGTACAGGATTTTTCCCAGGGGAGCCATTCTGCCGCAGTATATCTGCGTGAGCCAGTCGAGGAACTGGTTAAAACTTTTTACTTTTTTGTTAAGAAAATATATATACTTTATTGTCCATGGAGGGGCACATGTGCACTTTAAAGCGGAGCTCCACCCAAAAGGGGAAGCCCTGCTCGTTCACACCCTCCCCTGCCACATTTTGCCACTTTTTGGGTGAGGGAGGGGGGGGGGGCGGGTACCTGGTTTTGACAACTACCCGCTCCCACTACCAGGTAAGAACGCGGATCGGTGATCTATGACATGTCCTGCCCCCCCCCCCCCACCCCGCTGCCTTCTGGAACCTGTGTGTCCCAGAAGACAGCGGTACCATTTGAGACAGCGCAGCTCGACTTGCACATGCGCAGTAGGAAACCGGCTGTGAAGCCTGAAGGCTTAAATAGAAATAATTGCGTTGCGCTCAGGTATGTGTCTCTGTAAACATTCACTCAATTGATATCATATGAAAAAAGTGCTATGTGCACGTGATTTCAACCCTGAATTCATTCCATATATTCAAATCAAAAAAACAAAAAACATTCTTCGACTGAATGCCACATGTGTTAAATATGTGCGGATAAATATAATACTCACTTATTAATATTCCAAAAAAAAACACCAATAATCTTACAAAGATTAATGTGTAAGAAATATATACACCAAAATGCTCTATGTATAAATGCAATGTGCAAAAGTGCACCTTATATGTATCTATATATCTTATAACATACCCACAATGATAATGTTCAATGAATTAAAAATGAAACTTAAATTAAATACGTGCATAAAAATGAAAAATAATGTCCCATGCAAAGCTCCAATAAAATCATATGAGTGACAAGTGATCAATCAACACATGAGTGATACGTGATGATTTAAAATAGTGACCGTCCTTTTCTGTAAGTTCTTCCAATATAGTATCATACAGCAACATGCAGTGAAAAAGCTTCAAAGTGAACTGTGCATGAAGTGTTTCACAAAGAAATCCAATAGCTGAATCGCAGTGCTCAAACTCTGCCGTGATGTGCCTCAGTGACCCCCAAAGTAGTTGCGCTCACCTCAGAGCGTGTGACACAGTGTTTAGCTGCGTCAATACACGCTGTGGAGCCACCCCTGGGCTCAATGTTGGAACAACAGACGATCTCCAGACAGGCACTTTCAGGCTCCACAAGTAACAACCCAGAAAAGAGAAGGGACTATAGTGTGATATCGCCAGATACTTTATTTAAAACATATACAAAACCCAATCCCCACACTGGGGTACTCACATTTTACAGGTGCTCTTGTGCACCAAACAATATAGGCAGAGAATAGCGCTAATCAGCGTGCTGCGGGGTGTCAAAATTCCTCTTCCCAGCTCAGCACTGATCGCTCCGTCCTGGCCCCTCCCCTACGCGTCTTCGACACAGGGAGTCACATTTTGCCACTTTTTGGGTGAGGGAGGGGGGGGGGGGCGGGTACCTGGTTTTGACAACTACCCGCTCCCACTACCAGGTAAGAACGCGGATCGGTGATCTATGACATGTCCTCCCCCCCCCCCCCACCCCGCTGCCTTCTGGAACCTGTGTGTCCCAGAAGACAGCGGTACCATTTGAGACAGCGCAGCTCGACTTGCACATGCGCAGTAGGAAACCGGCTGTGAAGCCTGAAGGCTTCACTGCTGGTTTCCCTTTTACTTACGGTGCCGGCGCCTGCACCTAGAGCCGATTAACGAATCCGCTTGGGATGCCGACATCACGGGACCCCTGGACAGGTAAGTGACCTTATATTAAAAGTCAGCAGCTGCAATATTTGTAACTGCTGACTTTTTAAATTTTTTTTTTTTTCCAGACTGGAGCTCCGCTTTATGTCTTCGTTCACATTATAATTATACAGGATTTATATATAGCGCCAACCGTTTGCGCAGCGCTTTACAACATGAGGGCAGACAGTACAGTTACAATACAGGAGGAATTTAGAGGGCGCTGCTCGTTAGAGCTTACATTCACATATATGTGGTCGCGGTTTCACTGTGAGAGTTTGGGGCGGTTCTGTCCACCGGTTCAGGTGTGATTCAGGTGCAAACTTTTACCTGAAATCGCACCTGAAGCGGACTGAAAAACGCACAGGACTCTTCAGATCCGCACCGCGGCCATCCCACACATGTGTGAACCAGCTGCATTGAGAAGGCTGCCGGTTCACATGTAATGCGAATCGGATGTGGTTCAAAACACATACAATTCACATATGTCTCAATGGGGCCTAGTCATGCTGGAAACCAGGTAGCAAATAAACTTTCTAGTTTCATCTGTTGCTGTACTTTGAGTCGGCTCTATCATTGTCAGTGCAGGCACATCCTCCCTGCCTTCTGGAAAATACAAGCTCGGTGCCAGGTTGGACTGATAGGCCCTTAAAATTCCTGTTTATGTCCCATTTTGGTCACTCTATGTGAATAAAAGAGGTTTATGTGCCGTGCGCGGAGATAAATTTACATGATAGTAGTAAAAGAGGAACTTCACTTTTATTTTCTTGGACGTTCACGGGCACAAATCATTGTGTGCAATTTCCTCTCTTGCCAAATATCTCACAATATTTTACATATCTTCATAGTGTGAAATTGTAATGACAGATGTGAAATGGGAGGGGGAGGGGGAAGGGGAAGGGAAGTGTTGTTTTTTTATTTTTTTTTCATTCTGTTCTACACTTATTTGCTAATTTCAGTGCAGTCTAAGAACGGCACAAATGAAGCTGTATGAAACCACTTATTTGCCAAAAAAGATCTGTATTTCACGTCAATCAGTTTTCTAATCCAGACGTCATAGCCGGGTCTTGACCATTCAGAACAGTTTGTGCAAAGTGGTGGTTGGATGGTCACCACCTTTACCCAAGTCCACTGAAGACAATCCCAGAAGGAGGTTCCAAATCTGAGAACAAAAGTTTACAGCCCCTTGGAAACAAGATTGAGAATTCTGGCTACAAAGAAATATTTAGTGCTTGGGTGCTCAACCTGCGGCCCTCCAACTGTTGCGGAACTACAAGTCCCATGAGGCATTGCAAGACTGACAGTTACAAGCATGACTCCCAAAGGCAGGGGGATGATGGGAATTGTAGTTCCCGCAACAGCTGGAGGGCCAAAGGTTGAGCACCTATGATTTAGAGCTTGGGTTGAGAGTGAAGGCGTCTGAGACCCCTTTCACACTGGAGGCGTTTTTCAGGCACTACAGTGCTAAGAATAGCGCCTACATAGCACCTAAAAAAAGCCTCAACTGCATTCCCAGTGTGAAAGCCCGAGTGCTTCCACACTGGGCCGCTGCGCTGGCAGGGCGTCACAAAAAGTCCTGCCAGCAGCTTCTTAGCGGTGGAGGAGCGGTGTATACACCGCTCCTCCCCATTGAAAACAATGGGGCAGCGCTGCCATACAGCTGGCAAAGCACCGCTGCAGCGGTGTTTTGTGGGCGGATTTAACCCCTTTTCGGCCACTAGCGGGGTGGGGGTTAAAACCGCCCCCCCGCTAGCGGCTGAAAAGCACCGCTAAAACTACGGTAAAGCGGTGCTAAAAATAGCGCCGCTTTACCGCCGTTGCCCAGGGCAAAGGGGTCTAAGGGGTAACAATCAGCAGGTCCCTGCATAGAAGACAGCGTATACTCTCCTCTTTAGCAGCTTGTATCTCCTTCTCCTCTGTTCCAGTGCTGCAACTTTGGAGAGCCTTTTGGGCATTTGACACTTCTAGGAGTGACAGATGCCTGTGCTCTTCATGGCATTCTGGTTTCTTCCTTCAAGCCCATGCGTCACTGCAGGACTCAGCACCAGGACCCTGCAGGGCGGTCCAAAGAAGGAACCAGCGTGCGGTGGGGGATGCAGACATCCTATACTATGTATGTAGTGCCCAAAAGGCTTTAGAAGATGAAGTGCTAGAATAGAGGAGAGGCTGGAGAACGAGGCATCTGAAGAGGCGAGTATATGATGTCTTCTTTTGCATGCTGTTAATTGATTTAAACCAGGAATAGGCAACCCTGGTAAGGTGGAGCTCTACCTGAACAACATAAAAAAAATCACTAGGGTGCAGTCCCCACTAGAGGGTCCCAGCTCCCACTTCTCCCGGTGCCCCGCAAGGGAGATCACCCCTCTCTCTCGGCAATCATATGGGACACGTCACAGGTCCCAGAAGATTGCGAAGTCACAGACAGGCGCCCACAGTGACAATGCCGGCGCCGCAGAGAGGAGGGGGAGACGAGCGGGGCTTTGTTCCCCTGCATCGCTGGACCCTGGGAAAGGTGTCTGATTATTAAAAGTCAGCAGCTGCAGTATTTGTAGCTGCTGACTTTTCATTTTTTTTTGGCGGAATTCCGCTTTAAGGTGAAAAACCTTCTGTGCTGCAGCTTCCCCTCCCCCAGACCCCCCCCTTTTTCTTACCCGAGCCCAATCCGATCCAGCGAGGTGCTCAAGTGCAGCGGCTCCAGCCACTGTCTCTCTCCTCATAGAACATATTGATAGCAGCAGGAGCAATTGGTAGCAGCGTCACTCGGGAGTGAGCCTGCATGGGTGCCTTGAAGGAAAGCAACTTCATGTGATGGTACCCGATGAAGAGGAGGGGCTTGGAGCGCCAGGGAGGGACCCCAGAAGAAGAGGATTGGGGCTGCTCTGTGCAACACGATTGCGCAGAGCAGGCAAGTATAGGCATGTTTTGTTATTTTTATGAGAAAAAAAAAACCAGAAGGTTTACAACCACTTTAAGTAGGGTTTGAAGAGTTGAGGGGTCAGTAGTAAGTAATGCAGAACTCAGAGTTTATTGATAAATAACGCAGAGTGCAGGGGTCAGGAGTAAGGGATCAGTAGTATGTATCATAGAGTGCAGGGGTCAGGAGTAAGGGATCAGTAGTATGTATCATAGAGTGCAGGGCTCAGGAGTAAGGGATCAGTAGTAAGTATCATAGAGTGCAGGAGTAAGGGATCAGTAGTATGTATCCTACAGTGCAGGGGTCAGTAGTATGTAATAGAGTGCAGGGGTCAGGAGTAAGGGATCAGTAGTATGTAATATAGAGTGCAGGGGTCAGGAGTAAGGGATCAGTAGTATGTATCATAGAGTGCAGGGGTCAGGAGTAAGGGATCAGTAGTATGTATCCTACAGTGCAGGGGTCAGTAGTATGTAATATAGAGTGCAGGGGTCAGGAGTAAGGGGTCAGTAGTATGTAATGTAGAGTGCAGGGGTCAGTAGTATGTAATGTAGAGTGCAGGGGTCAGTAGTATGTAATGTAGAGTGCAGGGGTCAGTAGTATGTAATGTAGAGTGCAGGGGTCAGTAGTATGTAATGTAGAGTGCAGGGGTCAGTAGTATGTAATGTAGAGTGCAGGGGTCAGTAGTATGTAATGTAGAGTGCAGGGGTCAGTAGTATGTAATGTAGAGTGCAGGGGTCAGTAGTATGTAATGTAGAGTGCAGGGGTCAGTAGTATGTAATGTAGAGTGCAGGGGTCAGTAGTATGTAATGTAGAGTGCAGGGGTCAGTAGTATGTAATGTAGAGTGCAGGGGTCAGTAGTATGTAATGTAGAGTGCAGGGGTCAGTAGTATGTAATGTAGAGTGCAGGGGTCAGTAGTATGTAATGTAGAGTGCAGGGGTCAGTAGTATGTAATGTAGAGTGCAGGGGTCAGTAGTATGTAATGTAGAGTGCAGGGGTCAGTAGTATGTAATGTAGAGTGCAGGGGTCAGTAGTATGTAATGTAGAGTGCAGGGGTCAGTAGTATGTAATGTAGAGTGCAGGGGTCAGTAGTATGTAATGTAGAGTGCAGGGGTCAGTAGTATGTAATGTAGAGTGCAGGGGTCAGTAGTATGTAATGTAGAGTGCAGGGGTCAGTAGTATGTAATGTAGAGTGCAGGGGTCAGTAGTATGTAATGTAGAGTGCAGGGGTCAGTAGTATGTAATGTAGAGTGCAGGGGTCAGTAGTATGTAATGTAGAGTGCAGGGGTCAGTAGTATGTAATGTAGAGTGCAGGGGTCAGTAGTATGTAATGTAGAGTGCAGGGGTCAGTAGTATGTAATGTAGAGTGCAGGGGTCAGTAGTATGTAATGTAGAGTGCAGGGGTCAGTAGTATGTAATGTAGAGTGCAGGGGTCAGTAGTATGTAATGTAGAGTGCAGGGGTCAGTAGTATGTAATGTAGAGTGCAGGGGTCAGTAGTATGTAATGTAGAGTGCAGGGGTCAGTAGTATGTAATGTAGAGTGCAGGGGTCAGTAGTATGTAATGTAGAGTGCAGGGGTCAGTAGTATGTAATGTAGAGTGCAGGGGTCAGTAGTATGTAATGTAGAGTGCAGGGGTCAGTAGTATGTAATGTAGAGTGCAGGGGTCAGTAGTATGTAATGTAGAGTGCAGGGGTCAGTAGTATGTAATGTAGAGTGCAGGGGTCAGTAGTATGTAATGTAGAGTGCAGGGGTCAGTAGTATGTAATGTAGAGTGCAGGGGTCAGTAGTATGTAATGTAGAGTGCAGGGGTCAGTAGTATGTAATGTAGAGTGCAGGGGTCAGTAGTATGTAATGTAGAGTGCAGGGGTCAGTAGTATGTAATGTAGAGTGCAGGGGTCAGTAGTATGTAATGTAGAGTGCAGGGGTCAGTAGTATGTAATGTAGAGTGCAGGGGTCAGTAGTATGTAATGTAGAGTGCAGGGGTCAGTAGTATGTAATGTAGAGTGCAGGGGTCAGTAGTATGTAATGTAGAGTGCAGGGGTCAGTAGTATGTAATGTAGAGTGCAGGGGTCAGTAGTATGTAATGTAGAGTGCAGGGGTCAGTAGTATGTAATGTAGAGTGCAGGGGTCAGGAGTATGTAATGTAGAGTGCAGGGGTCAGGAGTATGTAATGTAGAGTGCAGGGGTCAGGAGTAAGGGATCAGTAGTATGTATCCTACAGTGCAGGGGTCAGTAGTATGTAATATAGAGTGCAGGGATCAGGAATAAGTGATCGGTAGAATGAATAGAGTTGGGGAGGCAGGAGTAAGTGATCAGTAGTATGCATCATAGAGTGTGGGAGTCAGTAGCATATAATGCAAAGTTCAAGGGTCATTAGAGTAACGAGGAGTGGGGTCAGACTCCGCCCCTGCAAGCCAGCAGGGTGTGGTGTCTGCCCAAACCTGGTATACTTTGGCACACTTGGTAAAAGAGATGCAGGTCTGCCAGCTTAGGTCTGTGGGCTGGGTGTTGTCAGAACCTGGGGGTCGGCAGGTCATTCTTGAAGAACCTCTCATCCTCACAATTGACAGGTTGCCAATCCCATTGTAAACCCTTTAAAAACCACACAGTGTTTCTTTAAGTGGACCTTCTGACATTTTGTTACGTTTCCTGGATAGAATTAGCAGGACACAGGTTGGCTTGTTGTTGTGCAATTTGTTCTGCCGCTTTGTCTTTTGTCACCAGTGCTAAGTTGACAATGTTTGCATGAACCCTTCTGTCATCTCCACAAGAGCAAGACTGAATGAGGATGGAATATAATCTATATGGACGGTTAATAATGGAAACCATGAATACAATTCTTAACTTGTTCATCCAACATTGTTAGGGACTAGATTATCAGCGCAGAAGTGGCTGCTCCCTGTTTTATCTGTGTAGAGAGGAAGTGTGGCATATTAATTTTTCGATAACTGTCACAAGTTGATTGTGCCGGTTAAGTCATAAAAAAAAATCAAAAAAAAATCGAAGTCTCAAACAGAAGAAGCGTTTTCATTTTCCACCACGGAAAAGTTTAGACTCAAGCCCTGGTCGCCGGGTCCTTGAGGTTTGTACATTTATGGCTGCCTTATAAATTAAAATGGAATGGCAGGCTAATAAAAATAAAAAAATGCTTTGGTCCAGGTAAATGTTAAAGACACAATTCACCTTTAAGGCCGGGTTCAAACTGGTGCAACATACGCTCCGACTTTGGCAGCTCATGTCGCATGACGTGTACAAATCAATGATTCTCTATGAGAGCCGTCTTAACTGGTCCGACTTTAAAAAAGGTTCCTGGACCATGGACTTTGGTCCATTTTCAGCCCATTCAATATCACTGAAGTGGGATCAAAGTCGGATCCTCGTCCTAACCGTCCGACTTGTGACATTTGACATTCTGGTTACAGCAGCAGTAAAAGGAATTTGTCACACTGAGATTGTTTTGATAGGTCACAGGAAAAGTCGGACTATCTCAAAGTCGGAGCAAAATCTTATCCTGTTCATTCAAGTCGGATGGAAGTAGGACCGATGTCGCATGTCAAAGTAAGATGACAGTCGTATAACAGTTGGGTTGCACCAGTGTGAACCCGGCCTTAGGTCATGCTTCATATTATACCTATGTTTAGGGTGTAACATGACACATGATTGTAGGGCTGCAACTAACGATCATTTTCATAATCGATTAGTTGGCTGATTGTTTCGATTAATTGGTTAATAACCTAAACAAAAGTGTGGTGTATAATTTAGTTAATATGTAAAGTTAAAAAAAAGGCAATTTATTCTTAAATATCTCTATGCAGTGGTGAATATAAATAACCAACTGTATGGTTAGGGAGCAAAATATCGAATCCACTCTGAGAATAACAGACAGAAGAGATATACTATTAGAGGAGAGATATACTGTATATACTATTAGAGGAGAGATATACTGTATATACTATTAGAGGGGATATATACTATTAGAGGAGATATACTGTATATACTATTAGGAGATATATACTGTATATACTATTAGGAGATATATACTGTATATACTATTAGGAGATATATACTGTATATACTATTAGGAGATATATACTGTATATACTATTAGGAGATATATACTGTATATACTATTAGGAGATATATACTGTATATACTATTAGAGGAGATATATACCTTTATACTATTAGAGGAGATATATACCTTTATACTATTAGAGGAGAGATATACTGTATATACTATTAGAGGAGAGATATACTGTATATACTATTAGAGGAGAGATGTACTGTATATACCATGAGAGGAGACATGTAGTGTAGATACTATGAGAGGAGAGATGTACTGTAGATACTATGAGAGGAGAGATGTACTGTATATACCATGAGAGGAGAGATGTACTGTATATACCATGAGAGGAGAGATGTACTGTATATACCATGAGAGGAGAGATGTACTGTATATACCATGAGAGGAGAGATGTACTGTATATACCATGAGAGGAGAGATGTACTGTATATACCATGAGAGGAGAGATGTACTGTATATACCATGAGAGGAGAGATGTACTGTATATACCATGAGAGGAGAGATGTACTGTATATACCATGAGAGGAGAGATGTACTGTATATGCTATTAGAGGGTGAATCTGGTAAATATCATCAGACTCGGAGATCATTTTTTTTTTATTTAAAAAACAATCAATCTCTACCTTCAAAAAGAAATTAAATTTTAAGAACGTTCGTTCGATGTTCTAATCGTTAGGGAGGTCAAATCAACATTCATTTTCAACCACAGTGACGGGAAAATTTGGAAATAGAAATCTTGGTGAAAGGAATTTTCGGACAGTGTATGTGGTTTTCGTTCAGAAATGACATTAATTTCAAAAACACAATGTTAAAAACAAGTGAAAATTTCAAACAACAATCTTTCATTCAGCGAACGTACAAAGATTTTTCATCTGAATATTCTCGTCTGAAAATTGATCGGTGTGGCCAGCATAAGGCTCGGTGCACACCTATGCAGTTTGATTTTGATCTGTTCCTGCAGTGCTTTTTGCTGTGCGTGTTGATTTTTGCGCACGTGATTTTGCTGCGATTTGCGCTTTTGCATTTTTTTTTGGCCAATTTGTTGTTGGGCAGATTAAAAAACTCAAATTGCTGCAAAAACGCATTATTTGTTTTTGCAGTTTTTCCATTGAAGTATATTGAACCAAAAAAAGCACCGTTTTGCATTAAAAAAAAAAAAGTCCCTGACCCTTTCCAAATACGCAGCGGCTGAAAAAAAGCACAGATGTGAACGTGTCCCATAGGAAACCATGTAAATGAACTGTAGGGCGTTTCTGCAAAAAGCACCAAAAAAACACATGGATGTGAACCAGGTCTAAGACGTTTAGTAACATAATGGGGTTAAAAAAACTAAAATTAGCCCTTTATAGTACAAAAAAAGCAGATAATCACTACTGTCAGGGGTTCATTTTTTTTTACTGTAGAACAGTGAAAGTAATATTTACAGTAGCGATTATTTGCTCTTTTTGTACTATAAAGGGCTCATTTTATTTTATTTTTTATTTTTTTTTAACCCCATTATGTTACTGGCCGAATAATTGATTGTGAAAATAGTAATTGATTAATTTCATAATCGATTAGTTGTCGATTAATCGATTAGTTGTTTCAGCCCTACATGATTGCATTCCCCAACCCCCTCCCACCGTCAAACCGATCCCCCATTTACCTGAATCGTGGGGTGCTTCTTACTGCAGCCTTTTGTTTTTGTTTGAATTAGGTGAGGATGTGCTTGGGCTCCATCCATTCACAGGGACAAGAGCAGTAACATCAGCACACTTGTAACTCTTTGTTTACTTCCTCCAGCCCCATAACAGAAGGTCTGTATCTCTGTACAAACCTGGGACTGGGGTGTAAACAACACAGGAGTCTGTTCATTGCCCCCATTTTTCACTGATCGCAATTGTAATTCTTGACAGGCTTTAGGGCCAGTACCCACTGCTGCGAATTTAGCGCGATTTGGATCCGATTGCCTTGCGAATTTGCATTGCGAATTCTTTGTGTTCTTGCGATTCTACTGCAAATTTTGCAATCTATGGAGCTGAATTCGCAGCGCACACGGATCAAACTCAGACAGGACCCTTTTTTTACGCACCTTAGATTCGCAACGCATTGATGTGAACGGCACTCATGGAAAACGATATTAAAATGACTTGCTAATTTGAGCGATCGCGACGGCTCACATTCGCAATAGAATTCGCAGCAGTGTGAACCGGCCCTTTAATGCAAAAATTGAATAAATGCATTTTTTAGAGAGGTCTGCCTAATCATAACCAACTGCCACAGTACAACGTAGATATTTGCCAGCACACCCAGGATTGGCACAAAGTGGCGTCCAAACGGGTAGTTTATTCCATGATCACAACTCAAGAAAGGTGCAACGTTTCAGGGTCATGCAGGAGCTCTTCGTCAGGCTTGAATAAAGCTGGAAGCATGTTATACATACTACTCTTCTACAAACTGAAGCCTGTGTTAAAAGGGCCTTAGGCAGCAAAGATAAAATGTTATTCCATTAGAGTCAGAGGAAGCCAATGCTTTTCAGGGATCCAGAACCTTCCACTTCATCAGGGCTTAAGATGGGAAACCGTGTATATGAACTCAAACTAAGATTGTACAAAGCTTCAGTGCATCATCCTTTACCCCCCCCCCCATGCACATACAATGAAACGGGAAATACATTTTATGTGCATTCATGGGTAGACACCAATGCAATGAAGCATCATCATTTGCAAATGTATTTCCACGTACAGCTACTCACTTATATGGCAGGCTGTATGTGACTCCCTGGGCGTGGGGAAAATTAACAGTTTTTTACGCCCAACATATTTTCAGCCCTTGACTGTCCATGTGCATACGGCCTTACAGCTAGAGGACAATGCTGGGGAAACCTGAAGTATGGCAAAGATGCTCTTCCTTAGACCACTTGGGAGAGAAGTGACGCAGGAAGCTGCTAAACTAAAAAATGGAATATTGGTTTAAAAAAATCTGACAGTGTAGTGTACTAGAGGCTTCTTAATCACTTCACATCCCGCATATAGTCATATGATGTCAGCAGGAGGGATCTCCCATCCTGGGCGGGCGTCATATGATGTCCTGGGCTTCCCGGCCGTCTGTGGGAAGCGCGCGCGCCCTCACCACGTCACTCGGACCCGATGCATGTGCCCGGTGGCCGCAATGTTTGCTGGGCACCCGCGATTGCCCATTAACCGAGCAGGACCGTGGATCTGTATGTGTAAACAGGCTTATTGTCTTATTGTCGTCCTATGTACAGATACTCCAGTCTCTGCTGTGGAACTCTGCAGCTCCTCCAGGGTTACCTTAGGTCTCTGTGCTGCCTCTCTGATTAATACCAATCTTGCCCGCTTCGTGAGTTTTGGTGTGCGGCCGTCTCTTGGCAGGTTTGCTGTTGTGCCATGTTCTTTCCATTTGGTTATGATAGATTTGATGGTGCTCCTAGGGATCATCAAAGATTTGGATATTTTTTTTATAACCTAACCCTGACTTGTACTTCTCAACAACATTGTCCCTTACTTGTTTGGAGAGTTCCTTGGTCTTCATGGCAGTGTTTGGTTAGTGGTGCCTCTTGCTTAGGTGTTGCAGCCTCTGGGGCCTTTCAAAAAAGGTGTGTATATGTAATGACAGATCATGTGACACTTAGATTGCACACAGGTGGACATCATTTCACTAATTATGTGACTTCTGAAGGTAATTGGTTGCATCGGAGCTTTTTATGGGCTTCATAACAAAGGGGGTGAATACATACGCACATGCCAATTATCAGTTTTTTATTTATGAAAAATAGTTTCATGTATATATTTTTCTAATTTTACTTCATCAACTTAGACTATTGTGTTCTGATCCATCACATATAATACAGATTAAAAAAAAATTGAACTAAAGGCTGTAATGTAACAAAATAGGTGAAAAGCCAAGGGGGGTGAATACTTTTGCAAGGCACTGTAAGTTTGATTCTTGAAAAAAAAAAAAATCCTGAACTTCTCTTTTAACAAGATAAGCATTTAACATGTTGAGCTTGAGCGATTTTTAATGATTGGATTTATATCTACTTAAGTCAGCCTTGATAATGGCTTGTTTGGAACCAAGGAACTCACATTTTTCATTTGGAGCTGTTTGGTAAATAAGAATATGAGCAATTATTGGGATAGAGCGTGTTAGTCAGATGCAGATGTGGAGTGGCAGGATGACACTAAGCAGGCAGCTCTGGGTTATATTACATAAAGAGAACGGTCACTTTTGATTGGGTTGTGCTTTAATGTCTTCTGCAAAAGAATCTAGAAAACGGCCATAATTTACACATTAGGATCAAGCAGAGGAGACATAAACAGTGAAAATCTAATCTGTATTTTCAGCTCCTGGACATGATTTGTTCTGTGCACTAAAATAGAAGCCAAATACAATACAGCTGCCCCAGAAACTGCTGAAAATCATTAGCGTTTGATCAGGTTTGTACTCTGTGCATGGCCGTAATTGTTGTATCGATTCCATTGTAGTAAACCTTTTCAAAGATGCGTTTTTTTTTTTTTTTCTTATTCCCATTAACTGCTTCTGCCTTAAAGCTGAACTCCATGTATGGATTTTATTGTCTAGTTAGGTTGGTCCAGCTTGAACCAATGTAGGTACGCATTCTCTATAGCAGTGCGACTGCTGTGGAAGTGAAGAATCACAGAAGTAGTTGCTGCTATTACAGTGATTGGTGCTCTTTTCCGAGTCCAATGCCGAATAGTTGCCCTGCTTCATTCACTCTCAATGCAAACTTGGAGCGCTGTTCAAAGCCAGGGACTCTGTCTCCATAAATGGGGTGCCGACGTGCTCATCCAAAAGTGATATCTGCAGTAAATGAAGGGCGCCGTTCTACCCGACCAGCTAGTGTGACACAGAAATATGGAGCGGCCTCAGCCTACATGTCTCCGTCAAGAAACCACACAGTTAACGCATTTCGCCCGCCTCCGGGGCTTAGTCATGACTCTAAGCCCCAGTGGGCGGGGCGCAACGCGTCAGGGCATGGTTACTTGGTGGAGACATGTAGGCCGAGGCTGCTCCATATTCCTGTGTGACATTGGCTGGTCAGGGAGAGCAGCATTTTTCTCCATCTGCAGAGAGTTGCTCACTAGGCACAAGTGCCATTCACAGAATGTCTTGCTTTTTTCTCAATGAATGAAGGCATTCTCTTGATTGGACAAGGTGGAAAGGCAGGGAGGGGACATCATGATCTCCACCTTGTCCAACCAGAGAATGCTTTGCATAATCATTAAGGAAACCTGTACTGAGCAAGCGACTGCATTGTCATTACTGTGCAGCAGGGCAGCCGCTCAGCAAAAGGCTTTTTTCCTATCAGGCCAGCACACATTGCTGTAGAACAGGGGTCTCAAACTGGTGGCCCTCCAGCTGTTGCAAAACTACAGGTCCCATCATGCCTCTGCCTTTGGGAGTCATGCTTGTAACTGTCAGCCGTGCAATGCCTCATGGGACTTGTAGTTGCGCTACAGCTGGAGGGCCACCAGTTTGAGACTTCTGCTGTAGAGCAAAAGAGGTGCATGAGTTGCAAAATTTGCAAAACAGGATTACAAATCCTTTGTTAGACAGTTTACAAAGCTGTATTTCAGCTGTTTGCCTGGAGATCGGATATATATGAGCACACGCTGGCCTAAACGTTTCCCAATACCCGTGTTCCCGTGTTCCTGTGTGAGCACATTGTGGTCCTCCTATACATTTTAGTCTGAGAATATGACAATCTGATTATTCTAGTATTCCATTCATCTATTTACTGGAAATGTGTGGGCATTTTTTGACTGACTTTTTTTTTTTTTTTTTGTGGTTGTAGTGAAAGGGAAGCCATTGGACAGGCAGGAAATGATTTGGTTATTTATCTTGGATTTCAGCATACAGTATGTAGAATAAGTGACAGTTGAAAGAATGAAGAAAATTCCACTGAATGAAAATATAATAAAAGCACTGATTATAGTTAAAACTTTGATACAGTAGAAAAAAATGCATCAAACACAAATTGACCAAAAGAGGAGTCAAACACTAGGCCCTGGTTTACACCAGTACGGCTTTGAAGTTGCGTTATCTGTGCCATTTCCCGTACGGCTTAATGATAACTGTGCGACTTCATTTAAAAGTTGTCAATGCAAGTCGCACAGAAATAATGCAGGAACCTTTTTCAGTCGGTGCACTGCATTGCCATATATCGGATGCGACTTGTTATGCAACTTTAAACTGTCAAGTTGCATGACAAGTCAAACTGGCGTAAACCAGGGCTAAAAAATATGTTCTCCCAGCATTCTATATTCCTGATATGTGCCTGCTGTACAACGTACTTGTATGAGAAAGTCTCCTGTTCTCTTTGTATTGCTTCCTTTGTGTGAAATCCCTGATGTTCCTGCCAGTCCCCCTGCTTTCCTATTAAAAACTGACCACTCTAGGCATGAGAGCACACCGCTGTCATGTGACTAGTAGCCCATCCCCCCCACAGTTAGAATCACTCCCTAGGACACACTTAACCCCTTCATCGCACCCTAGTGGTTAACCCCTTCCCTGCCAGTGTAATTTACACAGTAATCAGTGCATTTTTATAGCGCTGATCGCGTAATTAAAAGACAGTGGTCCCAAAATAGGGTCAAAAGTGTCCGATGTGTCTGCCATTGCTAATAAAAAAAAAAATATTTTAAATGTCATAAAACTATCCCCTATTTTGTAGACGCTACAACTTTTGCGCAAACCAATCAATATACGCTTATTGTGATTTTTTTTTTTTTTTTTTTTTTAACCAAAAATATGTAGAAGAATGCATATCGGCCTAAACTGAGGAAAAAATATTTTTTTTTATGTATATTTTTGGGGGATATTTATTATAGCAAAAAGTTAAAAATAATGCGTTTTTTTTTTTTCCAAAATTTACTCTTTTTTTTTTTGTTTATAGCACAAAAAATAAAAACCGCAGAGATGATCAAATACCACCAAAAGAAAACTCTATTTGTGGGGAAAAAAAAGGACATCAACTTTGTTTGGGTGCAAGGTCGCACGACCGCGCAATTGTCAGTTAAAGCGCAGTGCCGATTCGCAAAAAGTGTCAGGAAGGGGGTAAAATCTTCCGGGGCTGAAGCAGTTAGGTTTAGCAGCTACAAAAAGCATAGCTGCTGACTTTTAATAAACAGACACTTACATGTCCCACGGTCCAGCGATGCGGCCGCCCGGAGCCTCGCTCCTCTCCCCCGCGCCGTCATAGCAACTGTGGGCACCCGGCTATGACAGCTTACGGCTTCATAGTCAGGCGCGCACTGCGCATGCGGGAGTTGTTCTGTGCTTTATTGGCCAGCCAATCTTCTGGGACCTGTGTTGTGTCCCAGAAGATTGCGGGCAGGGAGGGGCCACCTAGGGTGAGAGGAGGAGTCGCCTAGGCGGCTGAGAACAGGAAGGAGGAAGTGGGACAGGAAGTCCCCCGAAAAAGAGGGTACACACTCCCCCCCCCCAAAAAAAAAAAAAAATGACATGCCAAATGTGACATGTCAGGGGGCGAGGAGTGCTTCAAGCAGAAGTTCCACTTTTGGGTGGATCTCCGCTTTAATGAACACATAGTTATTTATATACAGAACCTACAGATCGCAGCCAGCTATTATTGTACTCAGGTTTTCATCCATTGCTCGTAGCCAATTGGTCTGTGTATCCCGGATTGTTAATGATCCAGATTTAATGAATGTTAGATGAGATGGAAGGGAAACTACAACAACGAGGTTATCCCAAGAAAATTATCAAAAAGGAAGGAGATGATCTGCTCTGTCACAGACCTGTACATAGTAACACTCAACGTCTCCCCTTCATCTCACAATCCCATCCGTATTCCACCAGGGTTTACAATATAGTAAAGAAACATTGGTCTATCCTACATGATCGTTATCTGTCAGTACAGGAATCCCATTTTCCTCCTTTGCCTTCTTATCGCTGAGGTCGGACAATATGACAGATTGGTCAAATCTGATCAATATCGTCCTCCCTCACCTCTTACAACCTTTTTTGGGACCACGTTACTTGGGGTAATTTCCCTTGTCTGTGTTGCCTCCAATGCAACAGCAAAAAGAGAAAATCTTTCTCCCATCCACATAGAGGGTATAATATTGACAATAAAAATCATTACACTTGTCAATCATCTTATGTTGTATACATAATAAAATGTCCATGTGGGTTATTATTATATGTGGGAGAAACCACCCAAAAGGTTAAAGATAGGATTGCTAGACACAAGTATTCCATCAGGGATAAATTAGACAAATTACCCGACATTTCATAGAGAAAGGACATAACCATTTCTTAATTAGGATTTATGGTTATAGATGGTATACCTAAGAAGAGACGTGGAGGGAATAGGGACATTAACAATTATGCCGGCCATACATGGTTCGAATTTCTAAAGAATTTTCTTTTTGAAAACCGTTTCAAATAATTTTCGTACGAATTTCGCACCATTAGTGGGCTGCAACAACGGCCAATTTTCGTGCGGCAATCAAATTTGAGGAATCGGACATGTTGGAAATTTTTTGAAAAACGAACGATTTTCTAATCAATGATGGGAGAATAGTGCGAGAAATGTAATAAGAAAAGAACATTTACAGAGAGAAAAGAAGATTTCCGCCCACGAAAATTATTTTCTGTAGCAACATGAGGTGAATTTGAAGGCTTGGTCGGCCAAATTTCGAAAAATCAATGGTGTCATCATCGGATCACAAAAAAAAGAACTTTCTGATTTTGAAAAGAAAATTTGTTTCGAAATTCGACCATGTATGGCCTGCTTAAGAAAGCGGGAGGTTCAATGGATACACCATTTAAATACATTATTGTCTAATGGATTGAATTCTGAATTTGATCTATATTTATTTCTTTGACTTATTCTTTATTTTTATTTTTCCAAAAAAAAAAACAGAGATGTCTTTTTTTTTTTTTTTTTTTTTATTTTCATAGCCGGTTATATCCATGTATTCACTATATGTGTTTTGTTCTTCCTTAGCGCATATCGAATGTAATAAGAAAAGTGATAGTACCTGATGACCCATGATTCCATATGTCTACATGTTTTCTTCATTTATTGATTATCCTTATTGGTACTAAATGAATGATTAATCGATCCCATATGAGATAGGAGTGTATAAATAATATACGCTTGTAAAGATCAGTATTATTGTATGTGTCTTGCACTGAAGAAGGGCGCTATCTGTATAACCCGAAACCGCCATGCAATGCATTAGACACTGAATGGAATTTGAATTTTCCTAATAAATTTTCTATATATATGACCTGTGGAAGGTTCTGATTGCTTAGCACTGCTACATGTGCTCTTCACCTTCAACACTTTTTTATTTATATATAATATTCATACATACAAATGTTTTTCCTTTCATTTCTATTTTAAGCTGAGTGGGTTGTTTTACAAGGTGAGGATTTACATATACCTTAACCCTTCACGCCAACAGTATGCAGATATGCGGCTTCTCGACGGGTGGGCCTGCACGCCAAACGGCCGCATATTTGCATATCAGATTGTACATAAAGCGGTGTGGAGAGCGCGTGCCCTGCGCGTTCCCGGCACAGTTACTGATAGCTCACGGAAACCTCCCGATCGCTCCTTTTGATTGGCAGCTTTCCGATCATGTGACAGCCAATCACGGCGGTCACATAAACCCTGCCCTGGCATCTGAAACCCCTTAATGGGCCAAGAGGCGCACGCGCAATCGGGTTAAGGACCCATTCAAAGTCATCCTCTTCTTCCCCAACAGTTTTTTTTTTTTTTTTTTTAAACCTCTATGCATACTTTTTTTTTTTCCCTTGAAGTCTTTTTGGCGGTCCAGTGACACCACCACAGTCTTTTCTCCTTCTTCTGGCGGCTGATGGGGTGTGTATATGACAGGCTGGGCTCCAGGACTGAGCAGCGCTCATGTGATGTGTTGTAGAAGGCCGCTCGTTCCTCAAGTACTCTGATCCCATCCTGGGGTGATTATGTGTTCCTAGATGGGCATGTAAATGACAGGCAGGGCTCACAAGAAATGGGCGCGATGGTGGCGTCACATTTTGCCCTCATGAGAATTAAAAAAAAATAATAATTAAAAATTAAGAGATGCTTTCCAGTTTATGGCTTCATTCACAAGGGCGCTTAGAATCCTACAGCATGATTGAGCTGTTTTTTCACACGATTGTTAGTTACATAGTTACATATAGTTACATAGTAGGTGAGGTTGAAAAAAGACACATCAAGTCCAACCTATGTGTGTGATTATGTGTCAGTATTGCAATGTATATCCCTGTATGTTGCGGTCATTCAGGTGCTTATCTAATAGTTTCTTGAAGCTATCAATGCTCTCCGCTGAGACCACCGCCTGTGGAAGGGAATTCCACATCCTTGCCGCTCTTACAGTAAAGAAACCTCTACGTAGTTTAAGGTTAAACCTCTTTTCTTCTAATTTTAATGGGACACAGCCGAATTTGCAGTGTGGGTTTGGGGGGCGTTCACCTGTCCTGACCCCTCCCACGGCCCTGCATGCCTGTCAAACATTGGCTGCCTGCACACACCTCCGGGCTGGTCCAAAGTTGTAAACAAACGCCTCAGTCACACTGCATGGACCTCGGCGTCAGTGAAGCCTAACGTACATTATTACATTGCATTAACGCTTTAAAGAAAGGAAATGCCCTAAAGGAAAACAAATAATAATAAAATTTATTTGGCCAGATTAGGGGACAATGTCTTATTTGTAGGTTAAGAGAATCACTTTTTTGGGGTGGCATGGATGATACGAGGAATTACTGTTGTACAGATTTAATTGGCTGTGTGTATCCTGCAAAGCAATGGCCTCTGTGAATGTGTTTTGTGCTTCAAATGGAAAAGTCAGATGTCTCCCCCACTGCAGATGACAGAAAATAGAATAATTTCCTGCCAGCATTATAGATCCAGTGACGTGTATGGCGCGTGCCGCTGGATTAATTAGGTCAGGCTCGTGTTTTATGTCCGCTTTATAGATTTAGTCTTGGTGGAAGAGGTCACATGAGGAAAGGAATGAAGTGCTTTGTTCTGTCACACAACTATCTCTCTGGCTGTGCGTTCCAGCTAAAAATGTGACGTGGAGCCCCATATAATGATATCCATATTTAATAGACAGCAGCAGGTCACAGAATGACTTTACACTGAAGCTTGAGGAATGCTGATGTGTTCTTATGGAATCCCCCCCCCCCCCCCCCCCATGTATACAATGCAGGCCTATTCTGTGCAGCATCTTCCCCAGGATGTAAGAACAATTCCTAGCGGTTCTGTATTTGGATTTTTGTGATGAGCTCGTCCTTTTTATTAGAGGCGCACCAATTGGAAATGTTGGTGCGGAAACCAAAAAATTCAGGATGCACTTCACCAAAACCAAAAATGATAGTTTTTAAAAAATATATATAATTGTATTCGACTTTTTAATGAATCTCTTTGCGCCTAAGGGTAAAACAAATCTTAATGCCTCAGCCCAATTTTGCAGCTTTGACATGTGTTAGTAAACAGTACATATCAACACAACTACTACGACAAATTGGGCTTTCATTTAGTGGTAAATGGTAATGGCTCCTGAATTTTTTATTTTTATTATTATTATTATCAAAGAAAAACTGGCCCAAAATGGTTAAAAAAAAAAAAAAAACACTTTTTTTTTTTTTTTTTTTTTTTAGATTTAGCTGTATATTTCTTGCTACTACCATAATCTACCACCAAAGGACAACCCCCAAAAAATTCTCCTGCTCCTGATGATCGCAGCAATACCACATATGTGTATGTTAGTTGTATATACTCGTAGTACAGCCCAGAAGCAATAGTGCGCATTTTGCGTTTTTTTTTTTTTTTTTTTTTTTTTTATTATTATTATTATACCCAAAACACACTGACACCTATTAAAAAAAAAAAAAAAAAAAAATCCTGTCCAAAAAATACTAACCCTGACCCCAAACACAAACCCTGGCATTGACCTAGATCAAGCCTTGATCTAGGTACGTCATATCCTGCCGCCCGATGGCTCTTGGCACCTGTCATTAATCCCAGGAGCAGCGTGGTATGCGTGCTTTCTTTCCGGGTTTTCCATTTCATTGACAAGTTGCCTTAACAACGGGGTGGGAACTTTTTCCGCCTCCGCTATGGCAACCTGCAATGCAATGAGTGCGCCACGCTTTGTACACAGTGCGCAGGTGCGAAATAGAGAGGTGCATGCTAGGTAGCCAGCAGCACTGTACCCGTGAAACTCCTAGAGGGCTTCAGATGCCCACAATGAAGATGGGAGCTCGCATGTCTCAGAGGCTACAGTGAGTAGATTTAAAGCAGAGTTCCACCCAAAAGTGTAACTTCCACTCATTTGTCTCCTCCCCCCTCTGGTGCCACAATTCGCACCTTTCGGGAGGGAAGGGACAGGATACCTGTCTTTGACAGGTAATCCTGTTCCCACTTCCGGGAATCCGGGCCGCGGCCCGTGACATGGCCCCGGGGCTCCCTCCTCCTCTCCCTGTTGCCGGGCCGATAGGAGAGAGGAGTGGAGCCTTGCGCATGCGCAGTAGGGTTCTCGGCGTGAAGCCATAAGGCTACACTACCGGGTTCCCTTACCTGGAATGGCGGGGGCATGCATCTGACAACTGATGGAAACATTGCTGGACTCCAGGACAGGTAATTGTCCTATTGTTAAAAGCCAGCAGCTGCAGTATGTGTAGATGCTGGCTTTTAATTTTTTTTTTTTTTTGTTTTTTTTGGCCAGAACACCGCTTTAACAACTAAATGATAACAAAGATTACATGTACAGCATATGCTGACTTCAATTAGATAAACTGACAATCATGGGGATGTTTTAAAAAAAAAAAAATGACTGGACCTCCGCTTTAAAGTGAACCTGTCCCCCAGATTATACACTTTAAACTATTTGCATGTTCTGAACACACTTTAAAAGAACATGGTATAACAAGCCCGCATTCACCTCCGTAGCTAAAAAGGCATTGTGGAGAAATTCATCTTCAACAGAAGCATTGAAATCACTGCTCCTCTTCCCTTATATTGTATGGCGGCCAGTCTTCTAAAGTAAATATTCAGCAGGTGTTTTATAAGCTGCTAGAAACCAAATGCACACTGTTGCGTTGTGGTAATGCTCTGCAATATGGCAATGATGCACTGCAGCGTTATCTAGGGATGCATTGATACCGGTATTGGTGCCAATAGAGTATTTTCATGAGTACTCATACTTGTGAAAAATGCTCCCGAAACCGATACTCTGCGGTGCAATTTGCGTCCATACAAAATGAATGGTTGCAAATCTCACTGCAAAGAATCGCATGCAATTCCAACAGATATGTGGTCCAATTTCTGTCCGAATCACAAGCGGGAGGCAAACCGCCTGCGATTTGGACATGAATCGTATCACATTCCAGTTCAAATTGCATGCGATTCTTTGCAGTGTATGTCTGGACGCAAATCGCACCGCAAAGCATCGGTACTCTGTATTGAGAGCATTTTACACTCCAAAGACATGCTGGTAGGTGAATTGACTCCTGTCTAAATTGGTCCTAGTATGTGTATGTATGTGTGAGTTGGGGACCTTTGTTTGTGAGCTCCTCGAGGGCAGGGCCTGATGTGAATGAACTGCACTATAGAAGTACCTGTAATAAATAAATATCATGGATAGTGATAGGGAGGAGTGTAGAAAGGATTGTTTCTGATGATATCATAAATGTTGAGGGGTAGAAGTGGTGCAGCCGGTTGTGTTTTTGATATTATGACGAGTAGAAATGGAACAAACAGTACTTGTATCAGAAATGATTTCATACTTGTGAATAGGTAAATACGGAGTAGTGGATGTTCACCGGACAATGTCATGGCAATGGGTAGAAATGGAGCAGCGATCGTATCTTGGGCAGAAGTTTATCAACATGTTTTTTATCGTTTACTTTGGGTTCTCTTTTCTGTAATTTGTGAGCTAATTAGGACATGACTGTTTGTTGTGAGGATTATGTTATGCATGTTTCTCACACAAATTAGATGAAGATAAAAACCGCAGATGGTTCAAAATATAATTTAACTCCTACAGAGACTTAGAAGTTGGCCCCTCTGACTGTTCCTATTCCCTATTTTTTTTAGACTTTTCTTTTCAACTTGGCTTTGCGAAGGATCCTAAAGCCCTCCACCAAAGCAGCCTGTTAAAGCATCTCTCTGGGATATTGGTAGCCCCCCCCCCTTCTTCCTCAACTAATGGGTAATTAACCACTTCAGCCCCGGAAGAATTTACCCTCTTCCTGACCAGAGCACTTTTTGCAGTTCGTCGCTTTAACTGACAATTGCGCGGTCGTGCAATGTGGCTCCCAAACAAAATTGATGTCCTTTTTTTTTCCCCCCACAAATAGAGCTTTCTTTTGGTGGTAATTGATCATCTCTGCGGTTTTTATTTTTTGCGCTATAAACAAAAAAAATAGCGACAATTTAAAAAAAAAAAGCATTATTTTTTACTTTTTGCTATAATAAATATCCCCAAAAAATATATAAAAAAACATTTTTTTTCTCAGTTTAGGCCGATATGTATTCTTCTACATATTTTTGGTAAAAAAAAAATCGCAATAAGCGTTTATCGGCGATTTATTTATTTATTTTTAGCGTGACTGCAACATTATGGCGGACACATCAGACAATTTTGACACATTTTTGGGACCATTGGCATTAATACAGCGATCAATGCTAAAAAAATTGCATTGATTGCTGTAAAAATGTCACTGGCAGTGAAGGGGTTAACCACTAGGTGGCGCTGTAGGGGTTAAGTGTGTCCTAGGGAGTGATTCTAACTGTGGGGGGGGAGGGGCTGTGTGTGACACGACACTGATCACCTCTCCCGATTACAGGGTGAGCTGATCAGTGTCCTGTCTCTAGGCAGAACGGGGAGATGCTTGTTTACATCAGCATCCCCCCGTTCTTCCTCACCGTGACCTCACTGTGAGACGATCGCGGGTATCCCCGCGGACATGGGGTCCGCGGGACCCGCGGTCACAGAGCTCCTGGCAGGCGCGCGCCCGCGAGCCGCCTCTTAAGGGGCAACGCACAGGTACGTTAATCTGCCTGTACGTGCCCTTCTGCCGCAGTATATCTGTGTGAGGCGGTCGGGAAGCGGTTAAATGAAAAAAAAAAACATCTAAATGCCCTTTTTATTTCATAAACCCATGGTCATGTGATGCTGCCAGCATCTTCTGTTTTCTTCTGTTGGGTCCTTCTTCGGGTGTCCTCATGACTGCCTGCATGATGTGAACACTTTGGTTGTCCATCAGAGGGATCCTCCCAGTACACAGAACGATCATGGACATCATCATAAGGGGGTTGCAGCAGACTGGTTGCCAGGGACCTGAACAGGGGAGGGACTTAGAATAGTATATCTTCCTTCACCAGGTAATCGCAGGAAAAAGCCTGAGAGAATTGCTTAGGGGGTCAGTGGGAGCGAGGAAAGGGGGTCATGTGTAGCTGAGTGAAGCTTTAAAGTGGTTGTTAATCCAAGGCACTAAGTGTGGTTCCTCTCCGATTTCTCCTGTCTCTGCTATCTGTGTGAATCACTGATAGAACTCCAAGGCTCCCTTCACATATATATGCAAATTGTATGCGTGTTGAACTGCGTCTGATTCGCATGTCATGTGAATCAAGCTGGCTTTTTATGGAGCCAGTTCACATATGTGCGGTGCAGCGGCAGTGGAAATTCGCTGCGTATTGAAAAAGAGTCCTGTGTGTTTTTTGAGTACTGTAGTGTGGTTCAGATCCGAATTTCCGGCTCGTTGCCTTCTATGGGAACGCATCTGAATGGCACATTGGATCAGTTTTGAACACACATTTGATCAGAAAAATAAACAGCGTAGCCCCCCCACCCCCAATCCACACCAGGCCCTGTCGGGCTCGAAAGGGCCTGGTATGGATTGGGGGGGGAGCCCACACATTTTCTTTTCACAATTTATTTTTTATTGCAGGTGTTCTATCGAATAGTGCAGATCGATGGATAATGCTTCCTGACAATCTGCGCATGTGCAGGGCGTAATGTCACTCCAGCTGATCTTCCGATCAGCTGGTGTGATGTCAACAGTGCACATGTGCAGATCGTTGTAGGCATTACCCGACGATCTGCACTATTGGACAGAACACCGGCAATGTTTTTTTTTTTTTTTCCCGGCCCACACCTTAACAACCAACTAATGTTAAAGATGCCGGTGGCAGCCGGCTCCAAAAATTTGCATCTGAACTGCATCTAAAATCGCAGCTGAACAGCTGCTTATTAGGAAATTCACTGTGAAAACAGAAGAGAAATTCCCTAAGGGGGAAGGCAGTCCACCCCCCTCCAGCACACAGCAGGTAACTCGCTCTGTATGATTTTTTTTTTTCTAAGAACTGGTTGGGAGAGGGTTTGTCCCTCCCCTCCACTCAACTATAAGATTACAGGGAACTCTGTGCTGTAACTCTGCCGTGTGTGAGATCAGATCCTTGTCCCCTGAGAAAAATCCTATGATCTGTGTGTTTTTAGAAGGTTCTACAGGGGAAATGGCTGCAGAGTAACAGGTACAACTTATGTAGGAGGATTTGTTTCCTCTGTGTATCACCTGAGGCCAGTCACTTCACTCGGTATACAGTATGTAAGGGTTTACAACTATGTTATGGGATTTGTATTAGTATGACCCAAATCATGTCCCAGCAATAAAGTGATACTAAAGTCTCGTTTTTGTTATTTTTTAATTAAAAAAAAAATGTTATACTTACCTCCTCTGTGTAATGGTTTTGCACAGAGCAGCCCGGATCCTCCTCTTCTAGGGTCCCTCTTTGGCTCCTCTGGCCCCTCCCTTCTGTCGAGTGCCCCTACAACAAGTGGCTTGCTATGGGGGCACCCGAACTGCTCCCCGTGTCCATTCAGACACGGAGCTGTGGTTTGGCCCCACCCCCTCTCTCCCCTCATTGGCTTACTGACTTAGTTTGATTGACAGGAGCCAATAGCGCCCTGCTGCTGTTTCAGCCAATGAGGAGGGAGAGTCCTGGGCCGCCGAGACTCTCGTGTGCAACATTGCTCGATCGGGATAGGCTCAGATAAGTATTAGGGGGTGCTGGGGCGGCTGCTGCACACGGAAGGTTTTTTATCTTAATGTAAAGAATGCATTAAAGCGGAGGTTCACACAAAAATTGAACCTCCGCTTTTCGGAACCCTCCCCCCCTCCGGTTTCACATTTGGCACCTTTCAGGGGGGAGGGGACTGCAGATACCAGTCTAAGACAGGTATTTGCACCCACTTCCGGCATAGACTCCCATAAACTTCTGACTTTAGTACCACTTTAAGGGCCAGTTCACACCATAGAAACGCAGTCCGGATGCGTTCCAGATGCTTTTCTGCATGTGTGTTTTTGACGCATTCCAGTGCTTTTTTGTTGCAGTCCAGTGCATTTTTCTCCCCTTTTTTTTTTTAACCTTAAAGAGGTTGTAAACCCCCATTAAAAAAAACCAAAAAAAACCCAGTAATACAAAGGCATAGTGAGCTAGTATGCATCGCATACTAGCTCATTATGAAATACCTTAGAATGAAGCCCTGCAGCGGCGCCCGCACACCACTGACACGGCCGACATCTTCCCCGGTGTCTCTTCCGAGTTCGCGGGCTCCGGCGCTATAATTGGCCCGAGCCGCAAAGACGCCGGTCACGGCACAGGCCCTGAAGAAACGGCGCGGGCGGCCGTTTCTTCAGAGCGCATGCACCGATGACGTAATAGCCGGCGTATACGGTAAATATCTTCTAAACGGTGCAGGGTTATGTGATATTTACAGTGCCTATAAGAAGATAAGCCTATAATAAGTCTTGAGAATAAAGTAGTAAATGCCCTTCGTGGTGAATCATTAAAGGTGAAAAATGTTATAGGATAATTGCAGCAAAATCTATAGTGTTCACAACAACAAAAACAAACTAAAAAGAAAGGTGATTTTGCGCAGTAGCCTAGTACCTGAGGAATAATCCTATGAATATAGTGCAAGCTAAACAATAATGACAAGGATAAAATAATGAAGTGCAATATTTGCATGTGGATAATGTATCACTGTAAAGTAAATAAAATAATACCACATAAAAAGTTGTGACAAGTAAAACTGAGCACTTCAAATAATCACATAAATCAATAAAAATGTCTAATGTGAAGTGCCAAAAAAATCTATTAAGTAGTGTGGCAATAACAACAGTGAGAAAATGCCTATAAAGTGTTAATACTCCAAATAATAATAATATATGAAAATGCAATGTCCGTATGGTGAGGTGGAGTGTTCTTAAGAGTCACAGATATAAAAGGTATAGAGCTGATCCAGTGAGTGACTCATAAATAATGTGATTCAGTGATTTTGCCGATAAATAACTCCATGTAATTTCTCCTGGATGTGGTCTCACAGAACTCTCACCTTAAAGCTGATAAATAATTGCATCTGTGAGTGAAGGTGTATAGGTGTTATCGCTGTTGGGTGCTGTCAATGAAGCCTGTTGTGAATTTCTCCTTTTAAAGCGGGATTCCGGCGTTAAAAAAAAAAAAATTAAAAGTCAGCAGCTACAAACACTGTAGCTGCTGACTTTAAATGAGTACTTACCTGTCCTGGGTGCCCGCGATGTCGGCCGCCCGAGGCCGACCTGTCCCTCGGCTCTCGGGTCCCGGCACCGCCATCCTAGGTAAGGGAAACGGGCAGTGGAGCCTTGTGGCTTCACTGCCAGTTTCCTACTGCGCACGAGCGGCACGGCGCTCTGTGAATGGCCCCGTGGTGTTCTGGGAATACACACAGTTCCCAGAAGACAGCGGGGCCGCTCACCGAGGAGAAGAACACGCCGCAGAAAAGGAAGAGGCAGATTAGGAAGACTGCCTAGCAACAATGGTTTAGGTAAGTTTAAAAATTTTTTTTTTAATTGTTTTTTTTTTAAATTTTTTTTAGGATTTTTGGTGATTTTTTTTTTTTCAGGGTGGCCCTTCACTTTAAATTCCTCCGCCAGTGTCTCCTAAAAGGCTCCGGTATCGCCACAGTGGTGGCAGGGGGAAAAAGAGAGAAAGAAAGGCCTCCACTAGTGTAGTATGTTTAAACAATAGGGGGATATTTATTAAATGTCTAAAGTGGACTCTTGCGGGGGGCGTGGCCTGGACGGCAATGGGATAAGACGTGTGTGAGAAGCGCTCCGTCCGTGGTAGATCCTGATTTGCACATCCTGTGACCCCAAACGAAATTCTGAACCCCATACTCGAGTCGCGGGGACCCGCTGAGACTACCGAAGCATGTCGCCACCAAGACGGAACGTTGCAGCCTCATCATCCCTGGAGCGATACCGCAGAACAGAGCGGGACGGAGAGGGACAAGATGGCGCCGCCTCCACTACACACCCTGCCTCTCACACAGAACATGAGGCGGCTGACACAGCGCGAGTCCTGGAGGCGATCTCCCTCTGCCAGTCCACACTTACTACAAAAATAGAAGAGGTAAAGGTGGACATTTCACTTATAAGACAGGACATGACTAAAATCCGGGAGCGAGTCACAGAAACAGAGGCCAGAATTAGCCGGGCAGAGGACACCATATACCCTCTCCAGCACTCTCAAGAGGATCTTAAGAGACAAATCCAAATATTGGCGCAGAAACATGACGACCTTGAGAATCGCGCCCGCAGATCTAACCTGCGCTTCATCGGCCTCCCTGAAGGATCAGAAGGTACTGACCCAGCTACCTTTCTAGAAAAGCTCCTCATCACAACCTATGGGAGAGAGGCCTTCTCCACCACGTTTGTGGTGGAACGCGCACATCGCATGCCTGCCCGTCGTCCACCGGAAGGAGCCCCTCCACGCACCTTCATCGCGAAGATGTTAAATTTCAAAGACCGCGATGCAGTCCTTCGCTTGGCCAGAATCAAAGGCAATATTCCGTTCCAGACAGGAACTGTTGCAGCATTCCCCGACTTTTCTGCGGAAGTGCAGAAGCAACGCTCCAGATTCATGGAGGTCAAACGACGCCTGCGAGTACACCACATCAAATACGCCATGTTGTTTCCAGCCCGGCTACGCGTGGTGGGAGAGGACCGTGCATATTTCTTTGATGATCCATCACTTGCATCGGAATGGATCGACAGGCGGGATGCAGAGAGGAACAGACCAGCCTAAAGAAGATACCTCCGCCTACAGAGGACTGGGTGAGACTTTGTGCTCCCACATACCACATACCCCGACGTTGTTTACCACATACACAGTACCCTAATTAAAACCTCTGGCTTTACTGAAAGAGGCCCAATATCACTTGATGACTTCCTACAGCGACGGAGCCCTGCGGGGCGTCTCCCAGGTACAGGCCTCACAACACACATTGTACAGTTAACGCTGGGGAGTCTTGTTTCTGCAAACCCGACTCAGAACACATTCTTTGAACCCCAATATATATTTTTGTGCCACCCTGACTGGAGGCATACACATCCTAATCTGGGCCCTCAGGACTTTGTCGCATTAAAGGAGGAGACTATATTCCCCCACATGGTCTCTTCGGCTGGCCATCTAGGACTCCAAACACTGATCACAACCATGTCTGCACCCGGAATGACGAGAGAGAGGGACACGGGTTCACCAGTTCAACTTAAAAGCTACGTTCTGCATTGTGTGTTTTATGGGAAAACGTTACTTTTTACTATATACCACATATGGGCGTTAAAATGGAATACATACTTCTAACAAGTGTTCCATAGACATACTGTCTAAAAGTCCGTTGCTGGACTATCAACCAGCGAAATATTCGCCCCTACCACTAGTGTGGCATATTGGCACCGGCATAGTCAAATAGGCTCTAGCCGGTGTCAATACAGTTAGAGCGAACCACTGGGTGCCACGGTGCCCACTAGTGCTTGCTCAGGTTATGGGTTCTATGCTCCAGCCAAGTTTGGGAGGCTGAGAGCAGGGAGGAGGGAACGGGAAATGTTATTTACAAGTTCACAGAGCATGTATTTGGTCATGTTGGATTATAATAGCACTGATTGTTTATGGTATCACCTGACTTTGAGTTCGCCTACAGAGCGTGAAATGATGTATGTTGGGGCTGGACCTGTCCTGGGAAGGAGTATCCAACCGCACTCATATACGCAACCCTACGACACAAATGACTAATGTAAAGTTCCTAACATGGAACGTCCGGGGAATCCGGGACAAAATCAAGCGCATGGCAATCTTTGATTGCCTCAAGTCTTACCGGGCGGATATAACTGTGCTAACTGAAACGCACATAACAGGCCAACTACAAGTGGCTTTGAAGCGCCCGTGGATAGGGTGGGCATACCATGCTACACACTCCTCCTACTCCCGAGGAGTTTCTATACTTATTGCTAAAACTACCCCATTTGGCATAATTTCAGTGCGGACGGATCCCCAGGGCAGGTTCATCTTCCTACACTGCACTATCGGTGGTTCACAATATTTGATTCTTGCTGTTTACATACCCCCGCCTTACAACTCAGCCATAGTCACAGAAGGTCTACTGTATATGTCACAGCACCCTGATATTCCTGCTATCTGGCTAGGGGATTTTAACACAGTTCTTAACCCCACCAGAGATAGATTACAATCTTCCCAGGGCACTCAAACCTCAGACAGCACTAGATTTGCGAGACTAATGTCCGAATTCTCCTTAATAGACACTTGGAGGTCGAAATACCCACATACCCAGACCTTTTCTTGCTTTTCAGCGACACATTCCACTATGTCCCGTATTGATCTCATATTAACCTCAAAACTGCTCCTTCCCCTCTTGGTAGACTCGGGGTACCACACCAGATCTCTATCAGACCACGCTCCCTGCTGGGCTACCCTACGCCTTACTTCACAAACTGTACCCCGCACATGGCGCCTCCATCCCTTCTGGCTGTCTGCCCTGAGCGATCAGGGGGATATCCAGGAGGAATGGCAATACTTTTTCAACCACAACAGAGACACCGCCTCGGCGGACGTGGTCTGGGAGACATTTAAACTACACGTCCGTACAATCCTCTCCACACGCATAAATAGACTGAAGGCTTCATCCAAGGCTGCACTTCACACTGCCTCTGAAAAAGTGGAAACAGCAACCAAAGAATTCAACTTAGACCCCACACCGGCAACGGTGTCAATACTTAAACTACACACTCGAACTCTGAACCAGCTACACTTCGAGAAGGCAAAGCAAAAACTTTTTTTCTCAAAACAACGGATATTTGAATTAGGTGAAAGAGCGGGTAAACTATTAGCATACCTGGCCCATCAAGACACCAACCCACCAGTGGTGGTGTCCTTGCTAGACTCACAGAATGCTCCCCTGACAGACCCCACTTTGGTAGCATCAGCATTCCGAACATACTATGCTGACCTCTACTCCTCTAAAGTAAATGTCACCAGGCAGGAGACACAAACATTCCTTCATGATATACCATTCCCCCAGATCTCGGAACCCCAGATGACAGAAATGGAGGCACCTATTACTGCGGATGAGATTGCAATTGCAATCTCGTCCCTAGCCCCAGCAAAAGCACCAGGTCAAGACGGCATACCCCTAGATTTTTATGCGGAATACTCTGAGATACTTGTCCCTGAGCTGCTCACGCTGTACAACCACATCTTTGAATCTGGCTCCCTGCCTGAATCCCTCCGGCGGGCAGTAATCATAGTGATCCCCAAACCAGGGAAGAATCCCCACTATCCGGAATCATATCGCCCAATATCTCTGCTCCAAGCTGATATTAAAATTCTAGCAAAAATTTTGGCCATTAGACTTAATCAAATTATTCTCTCCATCATTCACCCTGACCAGTCGGGATTTATGCCTGGGAAAAATACGGCCATGAACCTGCGTCGGTTATATATGAACATCCAAGCAACTCATGAAAACACGGGCGATCGTGCAGTGGTGGCGCTGGACGCCGCCAAGGCATTTGACTCCGTGGAATGGGAGTATCTGTGGGAATGCCTCAAAAGATTTGGGTTTGGACCCAGGTTTATCAAATGGGTACAAATACTGTATTTCTCACCAGAGGCTAGTGTGTTAGTGAACGGAACAATATCTGACCCCTTCCCGCTGGAACGTGGCACCCGCCAGGGATGCCCACTATCCCCACTTCTATATGCCCTAGCTGTTGAGCCCCTGGCCATCTCTCTCAGGATGCACCCAGGAATTAGAGGACTCAGGGCTGGTAACCTGGTAGAGACGGTGAGCCTCTACGCTGATGACATGCTTTTATATCTTGAGGATACTGGCCCGTCCCTCCAGGCAGCCCTGAAGACAATAGAGGAGTTCGGGAAACATTCCGGACTAAGTATGAATTGGTCCAAGTCGCAAATTATGCCCCTAGATCTTACGCCACCCACGCGACAATCAGCCTCTCTCCCACTACTTAGAGTAGCTTCAATCAAATACCTGGGAGTAACAATTACTAGAGAACCCAAAGAATTCATTGCCAACAACATAGAGCCATTATTTACATACTTGAAATCCAGAACACAAGCCTGGACCAGACTCCCACTGGGTGTGATGGGGCGAATCAATCTTTTTAAAATGATTCTACTCCCAAAATTTCTCTATATACTATGGAACTCACCATTACTTATTCCCCTAAAAATTTTCAAAGCCCTAGATCAGATAGTCAACTCATTTATATGGGGATCCAATAGACATAAACTAGCGTGGAACACCCTAAAAAACCCCACCACTGATGGTGGAGCGGCCCTCCCGGACTTACATACATACTACATAGCTGCACAGATCTCACATCTATTTCATCTTCAGAAAACAGATAAAGATAGATACCAAGCTCTAGTATGTAGGAAACCAAATAAAGATATAGATTCCCCTCTACAAGCAATTTTCAGAGGCAGGGAAGATAAGAGAATAGATACGACTCAGAACCCTTTGCTACACCAGCATAAAAAGGTTTGGGAAATTGCGCTTAAACTAACTGGTGCTGATTTCTACCACTCACATACACCTTTATGGTACAACCGCCAACTGCAAGAACTAATGCATCTACCTGGTGCTGAGGTGTGGGCTGCAAAGGGAATCACATACCTATTCCAGGTACTTACGCCCCTAGGAGTAAGACATTTCCAAGCACTTAGGGAAGAATTTGACCTACCTGAAAACATGCTATTCAGCTATATGCAGTTGAGACATGCCCTACGGGCCCAATTCATAGATGGTTTTCCCAACACACAGACACTACCTATGGTTGAAGTGATTATAGGTGAAGAACCAGCTAAATTGACATCCAATCTCTATAGTATCATACGGGCGCCCTCAGTAGCAAGAATAATAGACAGTGCTAAAAATAGGTGGGTAGAGGACATAGGCCCAATAGAGAACTCGGAGTGGGAGGAAGCACTGGAGAATGTCAAGAAATCATCCCCAACACTTTCCGACCGGTTGACCCAGTTATATATTATCCACAAAGCCTATCTTACTCCCTCACGGTTAGCCAAATTCTCACACGACCAGGATCCCAAATGTCCAGGATGCTCAGCCAGCCCATGTTCTTTCGTTCATTTAATATGGGAATGCCCAAATATCCAGCAATATTGGACACAGGTTATAAAATTTTTGTATGATCACATGGGCTCACCCCTACAACTCGATCCCAAATCGTGTCTACTAGGCATCTTGCCAGACGCCGAAACCGAAAAGTATTTGGCAACTTTCCTCCACGAAACTTTGTTCTGTGCCAGAAAGGTGATTGCCAGACATTGGATGAGGTCTAGCCCCCCCACACTCCAAGCTTGGATTGGGGAAATAAACAAAACATTGCCATATAAGCAAGTACTATATAGACACAGAGGGTGCCCTATCAAGTATAACAAAATATGGGACAGATGGCTCAGCTCCGGCGAAACCTGTATTGAATAACTATATAACCAAGGTAACATTGTCTTATACGGTACTCATATTATACCGACCGTTTCGTAATGTTCAATGTATGACCCAAAAGGGAAAGTGGCTGTGACCTGGGAAACATAGAGAAGAATAGAATAACACTTAGCGTATGATATCTGGAAACTTTATTACTTAGGTGAACTCTGATCCCTTTTTTTTTTTTTGCATTAATGTACTCTGAACAATCTGTATCTGTGAAACGAATGTACTCCATACATGTATTGCTGTTCTTTCTTAATTATCCTTTTTTATTTTTGTCATTGCTAACAATCAATAAACATGCTCTTGTTTAATAAAAAAAAAAAAAAGTGGACTCTTGCATTGTAACAAACGTTTAAAAGCAAATGGAAAAAGTAGTGACTATGTGGCGTTCTCAGCGCCCTCTCACTTTTCCTCCTGGTGTACGTCTCGCTCCGGCCACTCCCTACGCGTTACGACACGATCACGTGTCTTCATCTGGGGAGATGAACTGACTGCACTGGTGTGAACTACGCCATTGAAAACCATTTAACCTACTATCAATGTGTTTTTGCAAAAAACGCACTGGACTACATGTGGTGTGATCTGGCCCTTAAGGCATTTTTTTTTTTTTTTTTTTACCTGTTGTGGTACGCTGACAACCCCATTCACCATTAATGCCCCGACGCACCTCACATTAGCGCATGCTGTAACCTGTGTTAACGCACTGCAAAGTATCGCTTTAGTGTAAATGGGCCCTAATTGTTTTCCTCAATGAGCTGAAAAACTGCTTTGGCCCTGCACAAGCCTTGCTGTTCTTTGTGTCATGTCTATGCAAGCGCCCTTTTACTTTCACAAGTATGCCGCTGGTGTTATAAATGGATTAACAGTCTGAGAATGATTTGGTTGTAAGTTGAGTCATTTCCCCTGGTAGGAAACTCGGTGAACTCTGCAAGCTCGGGGTGTGATGAGAGCGGGGGACGCAGGCTCTGGGCGGCTGGTTCGGGGAGGCAGAAGGTAGACGTTCACTGAAAGAGAATTTCAGGTTAATAAAGATTAGGAGCTCACAGGTGGGGGAGTGCATCCAGGAGAGACACGCCACAGCATGCAAATACCTAGAGGGCAATGTACTACTGACATCATCATCCTGGTACAGCTCTGCTGCAAAGGATGGCTATAGCAGAGAGACATGCCTGTTGGTTGTAATAAAAGAAATAAGTAAGTGTAGCCCCGAGCCACAGGCAAATTCTAAGGAAAGGTTTTTGTTAGAGGGAATCTATGCTTAATTT